>VIIQ02000826.1:0-172450 GCA_007449985.2 Desmodesmus armatus
GGCAGTGTAGAACTCATAGGTGAGCCCGTCGCTGCCAGGGGCCTTGCCCCGGGGCAAGCTGGCCAGTGCCGCTTGCACCTCCTGCCCTGTCAGGGTACCTCCTCCCCTTCCCCGCTGCACTGCTGCTGCTGTTGCTCGTCTAGCTGCTTATCTATTGCTGCCAGCATCACATCCTGCTGTTGCTGGTCGGTCGGATGGCAGGAGAACAGGGCCGCCCTTGGCAGGATCGTAGAAACGCCAGCAGCCCTCCCACTGCTGCCACCCCTTCCGTGCCCTGGGCTGCTACCGTCACCCCGTCCGGCCGCTGCACCTCACTTATGACTTGAGGCTCCTGTGCTGCCCGTGCCAGCTGGTGGAACCAGAAGGTGGACTGTTCCCCAAAGACTTCCCACAGCGGCTCAGTTGCTGCTGTTTGCTGCTGCAGCTGGCTGCGTTCAAAGCAGTGAGCGCCGTCTCTGCCGCCAGCTGCTGCCGTACAGACTCTGTGTCCCGCAGCACACGTTGCTGTCGCCTCGCTCTCAGCACCTGGGCCAGAGGCGCTTGCGGTCCTGGTGTTGCTGCTGTTTGAGAAGGAGCTGTTGCTGTTTGCAGAGATCCTGCGCCAGCGCTTCTTGATGTGCTCCCACTGCGCAGCTGGGTCCAAAGGCGGGCTGCGCTGCTCCAGTGCTGTTATGGCATCCTGCAGTTGCTGCTGCGGTACTGCTCCCTGAAGGCCTCCAACCCTAGCATGTGGTTGGGGAAGCGCCAGCGCCCCTTGCCAGGCTCCGGCGTGCCTGGCGGCAAGAGGGAGGCCAGCACTGGGCGGTGGTCGCTGGGGAAGGCGCCTGTGCTGCTGTGTGCTGTGCAGCCATCCAGCATCAATCATGTCGTCCGAAAGGAAGACATAGTCGATGCGTCCCCCTGAGATAGGGCCCTGCACCTGCTGTCCTGCGCTGTCTGTGCTGCCGGTATGCTGCGTGTAGTGGGTTGGCTGCAGCTGGTCCGGGTGCTGCAGCAGCCAGCATTTTTTTTTTCAGGGTGAGCAGGTTACAAGAGCGGAGTCAAGCAACAAAAGCTACCCCTCAAAGGCTCTGGCAAGAGGATGGCGCAACCTGACCGGCGCCACCCTGTGAAGGGGCAAGCCACCACCCTCACCACATGATCAAATGAGCGGCGCAGTGCAGCGCAGCCTGCTGAAAGCAGACACCAGGCTCCACCACGCACCCGCAAATTGTCTACGATAGTCACTGCCGGCTGTCACGCAGGCGGTACAGCAGAAACTATAACAAAGCTTCAAAAAAAAAACTATACAAAAGCATGGCGACACCACACGGCTATCAAACTCGCCTCGAACGGAACGCCGCGCAAGGCGGCACAAGGTCTAAGTCACTAGCACCCCTGCCGGGGTGCACACACCAACCTTGGCTGGTAGCATGAACCTGCCCCCCAAAGTATGCACAAACCACTCACCAATAAGGCTGAAACCAAACCCCAACCCCCATCCCTACTGCATCGCAGCAGGATAAGCCCACCCCCTTTTTTGGTAGATTGTATGTTTTGGTGGCCCCAAAATGCCCCGTCCAGGGATCCCCACCCCAAAAGAGGCCCATCAAGCATCCCCTGGCAGCACAAGGCGGGGCCCAGTGCCATCCCCCACTGCGTACAGCACCCCCGGCTGCTGCCATTTGGCGGCGAACCGCTCCGGCAGCAGCTCAGGGTTGCGGCCCCGGAGCCAAGACAAAGGCACCCCAGAGTTCAGGCGGATGTCCCCTTGTGTCCTGAGCCAGTCTTGCGAGAGCTGCTGCTGCAGTGCTGCCCTAAACCTATGGGTGACAGCCGCATTGCTGTATGGGCGGCCCTCGCTGGCACACCGAACCACCCAGAAGGACTCAAGCAGCAGCAGCCGTAGGTAAGTCCACAGCTGGCGCAGCTGCGCTGGTGGCTGCCACACCGAGCTGTCATCTAGCAATAGGATGCGGGTGCTGCTAAAGTCTACCGTTTCCCCTGGCTGCACCCTGTGCCACACCTGCGCAAACCACGCCCATACGGCCACTGCCACCGGGCACTGCACAAAGAGGTGGGACAGAGACTCGAGCTGGTAGCTGTCCGGGCTCGGAGCTGGAGCCTGCAATTGCTGCTGGAGCTGCTGCTGCTGCTGTGGCAGTTGCTGATGTGTTTCCCCACCGCCACCCTGGCTGCGCTGCTGCTGCTGGGGTGTTTCCCCGCCCCCACCTTGCCCTTGCTGCAGCATGCCTGCCTGCGTTGGCGGCGGCTGCAGCAGCCCTCCCTCCCCAACTTGTCCCTGCTGCTGTTGCTGGTGTTGCACCCCCCCAGCCTGGCCCAGCTGTTGCTGCTGTTGCGGCTGTGGAGGGTGCTGCTGCCCCGGTTGGCACTGCGGTTGCGGGCAGCAGCACCTCAGCAACTCCTGCATGTTAGTGGCAGCATACACCCTACAGCCCCCAGCCATGACGGCTGCATGGAGCATCTGCCACCCAAAGACCCTCAGCGGCCGCGGCAGGCGCTTGTCAGCAGCCCGGCGGTATGCTGCCATCCAGTCTGAGTCGGCTGGTGCAGCAGGCGTCAGGCCCCGCTCCAGAGGGTCCTTGCTGTCATCCACAGCAGGGGCAGCGACGTGCTGCAAGTCCTGCTGTTGTCGCCAGGCTGTCGGCTGCGACCCTGCTGCTGTAGCTGCCCTGTCTGTCACTCGCTGCCGGACATGCTGGCGAGCTGGGCTGGCGTGCATCCAGGGGGCATCATACGCTGCCATCTGGTCGGCAGTGGTGATGCTGCGGCTGGAGCTGCCACTGTTGAAGCCCGCCTGCATCATCTCTCCAAAGCTGCGCTTGTGCTTCCCTTCAAGCTGCTGCAGGGCGGAGCCCGGTGCCAGGGTGCCTTCACTATCCCGCCACAAGCGCGGCCGTACACCCACTGCTGGGACCCAGCCACGCTGTGATCTGCAGCTGAGCTGCACTAGCCTGCGGGTGGCTTCCCTGACCGAATACCGTGGCAGTGGCAAGTCAGGCCCAAAACCCCAGACGTTGGGGTCTACCTGAATCTCATCCCACCGCCCTACCAGATAGTATGCCTCCGGAGGGTCCCTTGGCTCCCCCCTGGCTGCTGCTGCCGCTGCTTGTGCTGGCCGCGGGGGCCGCCCATGGGGGCAAACACCACGCAGCACGGCGACAGCTGCGTGTCCGGTGGCAGGTCCGGCTCTGCGTCGAGGCAGCAGAGGCTGCCGTCCTGCTGCACGTCATACCAATGGACTGCATCCTCGCCCTGCTGCCGAGCCCACCTGCGCTGTGGGTCCAAGCGCCACTGCGGCTGCGCTGGCGCCTGCAGAGTCGCTTGCCATGCCTCTGGCAGCACGAGGCCGTCAGTAGCTGGCACAAAGGCCAGCCGTGGCGCCACCTGCCCAAGGGTTGTGCCCGTCAGGCGGGGCACCAGAGTGCTGGGCAAGCTGGGGACAGAGGTGAACAGCCCACCTGTGACAGCGCTGGCCACGCTGTAGTTCCCTATGACTGGCTCCAGTTGTATCTGCTCGACTGTCATGCCCTCGTGGGAGACCCTCCTGTGCAGCCCCAGCGCCTGAAACGCTGCAATGTGTGCTGCGTGCCTAGCGCTGAGGCGCCGCCGCTGTGCTGCTGCTGCCTGTCCAGAGGAGTGCTGCTGCAGCAGCAGCCGCTCCCCCGCCCCCGGCGCTGCACGGTCCAGGTTCGCCCGCATGAACTGCTTCCATGCGTGCCTGTGCGGGTGCAGCAGTGCTGCCATGACCTTTGCCTGCATGGCGGTGACGTGCGCCTGCACATCCACGCAGGCGATGCCACCCTGCTTGGCCTGCAGGCTGGCCACCTGCTGAGCTGGGCGCCATCGCAGCTGCCGGTCGTCGGTGTTGCGGATACACCCCAACCCCAGCACAAAGGCGGAGATGCGCCGCTGGATAAGGCGCATGAGGTCGGCAGGCACTGGCACAAACTGCGCATGGTACACCAAGCAGGAGGCCAGCACCTGCCGGGCGACTTCACACCTGCCCAGCAGGGTGAGGTCGTACCTACTCCAGGTGCGTGCCCGGCGCCCAATGCTGTGTAGCCGCTGCTCGAAAAGCTGTCTGGCAAAGGCTGTCGCCCCCCTGACCGATAGGAGTATGCCCAGATGCTTGATAGGGGTGTCTGTCGTGTTAACAAACTGTACCCCCGTCGCTGCATCCAAACCCTGCAACCCGCTGTGAAGTCCCAGCCCCATACCTCGGCTCTTGTCAACGTTAAGCTTGGCTGCGCTGGCTGCACAGAACGGCGCCACCGCCTGCTGCAGCAAGGTGCCCACATCGGCTGGTGCAGCCGCGTGCAGGGTGGTGTCGTCTGCGTGCTGGTGGCAGCAGGGCGCAGGGCCGTGGCCGTCAGGAAGGCTGATGCTGGTGATCCTGCCCTCCCGCTGCAGCTGCCGGCAGCGGGCTGCTAGCGGCTGTGCTGCTATGACATACAGAAGCGGGCTGAGGGGGCTGCCCTGCGCGCAGCCTGAAGGGATGTCAAACACCCTGCTGCGGTGGCCGCCATTGAACACTATCTGCCCTACTGTGCCCTCCAGCAGCAGGCGCACCCAGCGCCTGCTGCTCTCAGGGAACCCCATGGCCTCCATGCAGCGCAACAACCACCCCCTGTTGAGGCGGTCGTAGGCTTTCTCAAAGTCTAAAAAGACAATGCAGCCCGGCCGCTGCACCTCCTGAAGGTAGTCGATTTCCTCCAGGTGCAGCAGCACGTTGTCTGCAATGTCGCGCCCCGGCACGAACGCTGTCTGTGTGGGGTCTATGACGCTGGCGCAAGCTGGCCCAAACCTGTGCACCATCACCTTGGCGATGATCTTGAGGTCGCAGTTTAGGAGGGTGATGGGCCTATAGCTGGCAGGGTCGGCTCTGGGCTTGCCACCCCCCTTGTAGAGCAGGGTGATCAGGCCCAGCCGCTGCGACTCGGACAGCCGCAGCGCCGGCTGCTGGAAGCTGTAGTTGAAGGCTGCCACCAGGGGCTGCCTCACCACCTCCCACATGGCAGTGTAGAACTCATAGGTGAGCCCGTCGCTGCCAGGGGCCTTGCCCCGGGGCAAGCTGGCCAGTGCCGCTTGCACCTCCTGCCCTGTCAGGGTACCCTCCTCCCCTTCCCCGCTGCACTGCTGCTGCTGTTGCTCGTCTAGCTGCTTATCTATTGCTGCCAGCATCACATCCTGCTGTTGCTGGTCGGTCGGATGGCAGGAGAACAGGCCGCCCTTGGCAGGATCGTAGAAATCCGCCAGCAGCCCTCCCACTGCTGCCACCCCTTCCGTGCCCTGGGCTGCTACCGTCACCCCGTCCGGCCGCTGCACCTCACTTATGACTTGAGGCTCCTGTGCTGCCCGTGCCAGCTGGTGGAACCAGAAGGTGGACTGTTCCCCAAAGACTTCCCACAGCGGCTCAGTTGCTGCTGTTTGCTGCTGCAGCTGGCTGCGTTCAAAGGCAGTGAGCGCCGTCTCTGCCGCCAGCTGCTGCCGTACAGACTCTGTGTCCCGCAGCACACGTTGCTGTCGCC
The DNA here is from genome assembly GCA_007449985.2 of Desmodesmus armatus. Lineage (NCBI taxonomy): Eukaryota > Viridiplantae > Chlorophyta > Chlorophyceae > Sphaeropleales > Scenedesmaceae > Desmodesmus > Desmodesmus armatus. The sequence goes on from VIIQ02000826.1 coordinate 5,532, forward strand.
TCGCTCTCAGCACCTGGTGCCAGAGGCGCTTGCGGTCCTGGTGCTGCTGCTGTTTGAGAAGGAGCTGTTGCTGTTTGCAGAGATCCTGCGCCAGCGTCTTGATGTGCTCCCACTGCGCAGCTGGGTCCAAAGGCTGGCTGCGCTGCTCCAGTGCTGTTATGGCATCCTGCAGGTTGCTGCGGTACTGCTCCCTGAAGGCCTCCAACCCTAGCATGTGGTTGGGGAAGCGCCAGCGCCCCTTGCCAGGCTCCGGCGTGCCTGGCGGCAAGAGGGAGGCCAGCACTGGGCGGTGGTCGCTGGGGAAGCGCCTGTGCTGCTGTGTGCTGTGCAGCCATCCAGCATCAATCATGTCGTCCGAAAGGAAGACATAGTCGATGCGTCCCCCTGAGATAGGGCCCTGCACCTGCTGTCCTGCGCTGTCTGTGCTGCCGGCATGCTGCGTGTAGTGGGTTGGCTGCAGCTGGTCCGGGTGCTGCAGCAGCCATGCATCCTGCAGGCCAGCCAAGAAGTTGGCTGTTCGCAGGTCTGACCCACCCACCATGCGGCCGGATGCTGCCGGCTGCTGCTGTGCAGCTGGCAGCACATCCGCCGGGCGCATGACGCAGTTGAAATCGCCCCCGACTATCTGCCCCTGCTGTGTGCCAGACGTTACCGCATCTACATATTCCCCTAAGAAGAAAGCTGACCTGTCCTGGGGCTGGCATGGCGCATACACTGCTGTGGCCGCCAGCTTGCTACCCCACGGTGTCTGCCAGGACACCTTCAGGACCCTGCCCGACGGGCCCTGATGCTCTACGACGGGGTCTGCTGCCTCCCCCACTACCCGTTGTGACAGCAAGACACCCACTCCTCCCGCTGCCCTCCCCCCTGTTGGCGCTGGTTGCACCAGAAGCCCATGCCCCGCCACGGTCTACCCGGCCCTGCGCCCTGCTGCACCCACTGTTGGGCCTGGTTAGCATCCGTGCAGTGGGTTTCAGACAGCAGGGCGACGTCTACCTGTTCCGATTGCAGCCACGCGAAAACCTCCAGTTGCCGTGGGATGGCATTGAGGCCGTTGACGTTGACTGCTGCCACCCTGAGGGGGCGGCCAGGGGGCGCTGGCTGCACCATCTACTGCTGCCCCCGGGCGCGCCCTCCGGCGCGCTGAAGGGGGTGGGCAGTCGCCGGTGTGAGCGGCTGGGTGCCAGCACCGCTGGCCTGCTGTGTGCTGCTGCGTCTGGCTCGGCCCGGCTGTCGCTGCGTGTTGCGTGATTGTATGTTTTGTGACTCAATTGGGGTGCATGTTGGTACGCATGAAGACACTATTTTTGTCTTTCACCAGAGCCAACCAGATGATTTTAAGTACCCCCACCGCTGCGCACCGTCACGCACGCGGCACCCGCCGACATCAAACCAACGCTACGTGCCGCTCTGTGACTCAATTGGGGTGCATGTTGGTACGCTTGAAAGCACTATTTTTGTCTTTCACCAGAGCCAACCAGATGATTTTTGCGCACCCCCACCGCTGCGCACCGTCACGCGGCACCCGCCGACATCAAACCAACGCTACGTGCCGCTCTGTGACTCAATTGGGGTGCATGTTGGTACGCATGAAGACACTATTTTTGTCTTTCACCAGAGCCAACCAGATGATTTTTGCGCACCCCCACCGCTGCGCACCGTCACGCACGCGGCACCCGCCGACATCAAACCAACGCTACGTGCCGCTCTGTGACTCAATTGGGGTGCATGTTGGTACGCATGAAGACACTATTTTTGTCTTTCACCAGAGCCAACCAGATGATTTTTGCGCACCCCCACCGCTGCGCACCGTCACGCACGCGGCACCCGCCGACATCAAACCAACGCTACGTGCCGCTCTGTGACTCAATTGGGGTGCATGTTGGTACGCATGAAGACACTATTTTTGTCTTTCACCAGAGCCAACCAGATGATTTTTGCGCACCCCCACCTCTGCGCACCGTCACGCACGCGGCACCCGCCGACATCAAACCAACGCTACGTGCCGCTCTGTGACTCAATTATGATTCATGTTGGTACGCATGAAGACACTATTTTTGTCTTTCACCAGAGCCAACCAGATGATTTTTGCGCACCCCCACCGCTGCGCACCGTCACGCACGCGGCACCCGCCGACATCAAACCAACGCTACGTGCCGCTCTGTGACTCAATTGGGGTGCATGTTGGTACGCATGAAGACACTATTTTTGTCTTTCACCAGAGCCAACCAGATGATTTTTGCGCACCCCCACCGCTGCGCACCGTCACGCGGCACCCGCCGACATCAAACCAACGCTACGTGCCGCTCTGTGACTCAATTGGGGTGCATGTTGGTACGCATGAAGACACTATTTTTGTCTTTCACCAGAGCCAACCAGATGATTTTTGCGCACCCCCACCGCTGCGCACCGTCACGCGGCACCCGCCGACATCAAACCAACGCTACGTGCCGCTCTGTGACTCAATTGGGGTGCATGTTGGTACGCATGAAGACACTATTTTTGTCTTTCACCAGAGCCAACCAGATGATTTTTGCGCACCCCCACCGCTGCGCACCGTCACGCACGCGGCACCCGCCGACATCAAACCAACGCTACGTGCCGCTCTGTGACTCAATTGGGGTGCATGTTGGTACGCATGAAGACACTATTTTTGTCTTTCACCAGAGCCAACCAGATGATTTTTGCGCACCCCCACCGCTGCGCACCGTCACGCACGCGGCACCCGCCGACATCAAACCAACGCTACGTGCCGCTCTGTGACTCAATTGGGGTGCATGTTGGTACGCTTGAAAGCACTATTTTTGTCTTTCACCAGAGCCAACCAGATGATTTTTGCGCACCCCCACCGCTGCGCACCGTCACGCGGCACCCGCCGACATCAAACCAACGCTACGTGCCGCTCTGTGACTCAATTGGGGTGCATGTTGGTACGCATGAAGACACTATTTTTGTCTTTCACCAGAGCCAACCAGATGATTTTTGCGCACCCCCACCGCTGCGCACCGTCACGCACGCGGCACCCGCCGACATCAAACCAACGCTACGGGGGGCACAGCAACACCAGCAGCAGCAGCAGTCACAGCAGCAGGTTGGGACCCAGCAGCAGCAGCTGCCGACTCCAGACAGCTATCAGCTTGAGTCTCTGTCTCACCTCTTTGTGCAGTGCCCTGTCGCGGTGGCCGTGTGGGCTTGGTTTGCAGGTGTGTGGCAGAGGGTGCAGCCGGGAGCAGCAGTGGACTTCAGCAGCGTTCGCATCCTACTGTTGGATGACAGCACAGTGTGGAAGCCTCCACCAGCGCTGCAGCAGCTTTGGACATACCTGCGGCTGCTGCTGCTGGAGTCCTTCTGGGTGGTTCGGTGTGCCAGCGAGGGCCGACCGTACAGCAGTGTTGCAGTCATCCACAGGTTCAGGGCAGCAGTGCAGCAGCAGCTCTCACAGGACTGGCTTAGGTCTCAGGGGGACATCCGCCTCAACTCTGGGGTGCCTCTGTCCTGGCTACGGGGCCGCAACCCCGTCCTGTCGCCAGAGCGGTTTGATGCTAAGTGGCAACAGCAGGGGGTGCTGTACACAGTGGCTGCAGGCATGGGTCCCCGCCTTGCGTTCTAGTGGGAGGGTGGCCATACGGGGGCTGGGATGTTCAGGAGCGGGGTTTTGGCAAGCAGGGGAGCTTTTTCTTTTTTTTTTTTTTTTTTTTTTTTTTGGAAGTGATCAGTTACATTGGGCGGGACCAAGCAACCTGTGGTTCACTCCATAAAAAGATCCAGCGGGAGGATGGGGCAACCTGTTGTGACACCCACCCCACGGCACCCCCAGGGGAGCTTTTTCTGTGTGGAATTTGTTGTGCTTCTCGGGTCTTGGCTACGTGTGTGCTTTACTCTGTATCATAGTTGTTGTTGTGCCTCTGGAGTGTGTGCGCATCACACAGGGTCTAAGCGTTTGTGTTGTTCTCAGGGGGCGGCTGGCCGCTCTGGTGCCTTGTTTGGTTGGCACTGGGGCAACAATGTTAGTGTTTTGTTGGCTTAGGTGTGGGGCGGATTTAGCCCTGCATATTGGAGAGGTGTGCCGGTGGGGTGGTGCACCACGCCGGGGGTGTTTGGGCCCTCTGCGCGCTGGCCTTTGTCCAGTCCAGCGGCCAGCCATGTGCTGTGTGGCCGCCGCTTGTTGGTTTTAGGGTGTTTCATCAGCCCCTCTGTCGGGGGGCTGGCTCTGCACACCGGTCAGGTGTGTGAGTATGGTGACGCATCGGTGGTGCTTTCTCTCGGCTCTGCCTTTTTTTTTTTTTTTTTTTTTTTTTTTTTGGAAGTGATCAGTTACATTGGGCGGGACCAAGCAACCTGTGGTTCACTCCATAAAAAGATCCAGCGGGAGGATGGGGCAACCTGTTGTGACACCCACCCCACGGCACCCCTTGTGCAGGGGACACCATCGGCTCTGCGTTGACTCGCTTGCGTTAGTGTTGCTCGCATGCTTTGTCCCTTTGCCGTTGCTTTTCTTTAGTCATTTTGCGGGTGCATGGTCGGGTCCTGGTGTCTGCTTTTTGGCAGGCTGCACTGCGACGTGCCGCCCGTGAGACCATGTGGTGGGGGTGTCGGCTTGCGCCCTCACAGGGTGGTGCCTGCCAGGTTGCGCCATCCTCTTGCCTGAGCTTTGAGGGGTGGCTTCTGTTGCTTGACTTCGCTCTTGTAACTTGCTCACTCCAAAAAAAAAAAAAATAGTGTCTTCATGCGTACCAACATGCACCCCAATTGAGTCATCCCAGCCCGCCCACCGGCAGCAGGAGGCAGCGGCAGAATGTGTCTGTTGCAGCCCACAGCAGCGTCTTACGCCTTGGTGCTAGTTGGTAGAAGACTTAGGAGGCAGCAGGAGGCGACTGGTCCGCCCACAGCAGCGACTTGATAGTTTTTTTTTTTTTTTTTTTTTTTTTTTTTTTGGAAGACTTGATAGTTGGCATGGTTAGTGGTTGGGTTAGTGCTGGAGGCTTTGATAGTAGCAGACTTAGACGTTAAAGCAGGTGCATGGTTGAGCCCTGGTGTCTGCTTCGTGCAGGCTGCGCTGCACAAGCGCCGCTCACATAATCATGTGGTGAGGGTGGTGGTGCCCCCTCAAAGGGTGGTGATTGTCAGGTTGCGCCATTCTCCTGCAAGAGCACATGAGGGGTGGCAGTGGTTGCTTGACTCCGCTCATGTAACAAGCCTACCCTGAAAAAAAAAAAAAAAAAGAACAACACTTGGTTCAGCTGCCCAGCAGCAGTCAGGCCTTTTTTTTTTTTTTTTTTTTTTTTGAAGTGATCAGTTACATTGGGCGGGACCAAGCAACCGGGGGTTCACTCCATAAAAAGATCCAGCGGGAGGATGGGGCAACCTGTTGTGACACCCACCCCACGGCACCCCTTGTGCAGGGGACACCATCGCAGGGCCGTGCAGACAGCTCCGTGAGAAGCAGCCCCGAAGGGCATCCAGGGCCTAACCGTGCGCCCAGTGTCCTCTATACACCACAGCTGTCCGTAGAGCAACTGCGGCAGGTCACAGTCAGGACTCGCTGCCTTTTGGCTGCCTTGAGTCCCTGCAGTAGCAATACTTTCCAGGCCCCAATGGCACACCACGGGCAGCTGCAGACCCTGCAGGGGCCTCAGCACCAGCCAAGGGCACCTCCTTACCCCAGCCCTTTCAGCAGCCGGCGCTATGGCGCCTCGGCGCGGTCGGCAGTAGCCGGCGCAGCACCCACGCAGCACTGGCAGCACCCTGGGCCACCTGGGCTACATGGGTGGCAGCAACCCCAGCAGCGGCAGGGCGGCTGGGCGCCGCCGCCACCGCCCCCTGGCCCACCGCCAGCATCCGAGCAGGGGTGGGTGGCAGCAGAGCCGGAGTGGGCAGCGGCAGGGCAGGCACGGACAGCAGCAGCGCCGGAGTGGGAGGCAGCAGGACAGGCGCGGGCAGTAGCAGCGCAGGAGGGGGCAGGCCCAGGGCAGGCCAGGGCAGCAGCAGGGCCGCAGTGGCTCATTCAGCCCTCCTTCCTGCTTGCGTACCTGCGGTCCTTGCAGCGGGGCTATCTGCAGCCAGGCCCACCTCTTGCGGTGACCGGGGTCTGCAGGCTGGTCACGCTGCACCTGAAGCAGGCACGCCGCACGAATGGGGGAAACAGGCGGGCCGCCTGTGTGGACACCATCATGACCATGCTGTGGTGCACGGGCCTGACCCGTCCCAACAGCACACAGGCATGGGCCGCCTTGCACCAGCACCGCAAGCAGGAAGGCACGGCCCTGCTGCCGGTCATAGACACCCCAGCAGCGCAGGCAGCAGCACGGGAGGCAGTGGCAGCGGGACACATCACAGTGGGGGAGGGCGATTCAGCGCACATCGTGCCAGTGTCCTGGGCGCACACCAACCAGCCGGCCGGGAGTGTGGTGGTGACACTGCACCACCTGCCACCGCAGCACGCAGTCAAAGGGGTGGGCACCACCCTCCTAGAAGCAGCCGGACAGCGGGGAGAAATAGTGGCAGAGTTCCTTGGGGGCAGTTCTCTGATGGGCAACGCACAGCTGACCTGCCCAGCTGCAGACACAGTGGTGCTGTGGGTGAAGCCGCCACTAGACGACCTGCTGTAACTGATCACTTCCAAAAAAAAAAAAAAAAAAAAAAAAAAAAAAAAAAACTAGACGACCTGCTGCTCACCAGCCTGCCAGCTGCCTTTAACACAGGGGTGTGTGGGGAGCCACCAGTCCAGATCCAGGTGGCGGGCAGGCCCTCTACCGCTCCTGACACCTGGCTGGCCCTCAACCAGCAGCTATGCAGCGTGCTGCGGTCAGCCCTGCAGCGCGTCACTGCTGCAGGGATGGCGCCCAGCTCTCCACCGCAGCAGCAACAGCCACAACAGCACGAGCAACTGCATCTTTTATGGAGTGAACCACAGGTTGCTTGGTCCCGCCCAATGTAACTGATCACTTCGGAAAAAAAAAAAAAAAAAAAAAAAGCAACTGCAGCAACAGCAGCAACAGCAGCAGCAGCAGCAGCCGCCCCTGCCACCTCACTATCAGCAGCAGCAGCACTGCCCTCATCAACGCCAGCAACAGCATAGCAGCGGCGGCGCCCCTCAACAGCAACAGCAGCAACAGCCCCAGCAGCAGCAGCCCCTGCTGCCACCGCAGCAGCCGCAACAGCAGCGCCATGCCCCTGAGGGAGATGCCAGCGACATGCAGCTGGACTCAGCGTCTGACGCCAACGCCGCAGACCTGCCTGAGGCCCCTCCAGCACCCAGCAGGGCAGGGCAGAGTGGGAACAAGGCCAGGAGGCAGACATGCTGCAGATGGCGGACATGCTAGTGGGGGACCAGGATAGGAGCTACCCTCTGCCCCTTGAGGAACAGCAGCAGCTGCGGGATGACTTCCGGCATGCCTTCCGCAGCAGCCTACAGCGGGGGATCAGCCCTACGGACAAAGCCCTGCTCACCTGGCTTGAGCAGCAGCTGAACATACCACACCTGCAATACGGCAGCGACAGCGGGGCGGACATGTCGGAGGGGGACGCGGCGGATGCCACACCTGGGCCCACCCGGGACCAGCACCAGGGGCAGCAGAGCAGAAGGTCCAGGCGCAGGCAGCGCAGCAGGCAGCAGCATCGTGATAGGCAGCAGCATCCACCCACACCACCGCTCAGGCGCTCGGAGCGCCTTGGAGCAGGGACTCACTCACAGCCGTACGCTAGCGTCTTTGGCCCACACCCACAGCCGGACAACACGCAGCGACAGCCGGGCCGAGCCAGACGCAGCAGCACACAGCAGGCCAGCGGTGCTGGCACCCAGCCGCTCACACCGGCGACTGCCCACCCCCTTCAGCGCGCCGGAGGGCGCGCCCGGGGGCAGCAGTAGATGGTGCAGCCAGCGCCCCCTGGCCGCCCCCTCAGGGTGGCAGCAGTCAACGTCAACGGCCTCAATGCCATCCCACGGCAACTGGAGGTTTTCGCGTGGCTGCAATCGGAACAGGTAGACGTCGCCCTGCTGTCTGAAACCCACTGCACGGATGCTAACCAGGCCCAACAGTGGGTGCAGCAGGGCGCAGGGCCGGGAAGACCGTGGCGGGGCATGGGCTTCTGGTGCAACCAGCGCCAACAGGGGGGGAGGGCAGCGGGAGGAGTGGGTGTCTTGCTGTCACAACGGGTAGTGGGGGAGGCAGCAGACCCCGTCGTAGAGCATCAGGGCCCGTCGGGCAGGGTCCTGAAGGTGTCCTGGCAGACACCGTGGGGTAGCAAGCTGGCGGCCACAGCAGTGTATGCGCCATGCCAGCCCCAGGACAGGTCAGCTTTCTTCTTAGGGGAATATGTAGATGCGGTAACGTCTGGCACACAGCAGGGGCAGATAGTCGGGGGCGATTTCAACTGCGTCATGCGCCCGGCGGATGTGCTGCCAGCTGCACAGCAGCAGCCGGCAGCATCCGGCCGCATGGTGGGTGGGTCAGACCTGCGAACAGCTAACTTCTTGGCTGGCCTGCAGGATGCATGGCTGCTGCAGCACCCGGACCAGCTGCAGCCAACCCACTACACGCAGCATGCCGGCAGCACAGACAGCGCAGGACAGCAGGTGCAGGGCCCTATCTCGGGGGGACGCATCGACTATGTCTTCCTTTCGGACGACATGATTGATGCTGGATGGCTGCACAGCACACAGCAGCACAGGCGCTTCCCCAGCGACCACCGCCCAGTGCTGGCCTCCCTCTTGCCGCCAGGCACGCCGGAGCCTGGCAAGGGGCGCTGGCGCTTCCCCAACCACATGCTAGGGTTGGAGGCCTTCAGGGAGCAGTACCGCAGCAACCTGCAGGATGCCATAACAGCACTGGACTCACTTCCAAAAAAAAAAAAAAAAAAAAAAAAAAATAACAGCACTGGAGCAGCGCAGCCCGCCTTTTTTTTTTTTTTTTTTTTTTTTTTTTCAGGGTAAGCAAGTTACAAGAGCGGAGTCAAGCAACAGAAGCTACCCCTCAAGGGCTCTGGCAAGAGGATGGCGCAACCTGACCGGCGCCACCCTGTGAAGGGGCAGACCACCACCCTCACCACATGGTCAAATGAGCGGCGCATTGCAGCGCAGCCTGCTGAAAGCAGACACCAGGGCTCCACCACGCACCCGCAAATTGTCTACGATAGTCACTGCCGGCTGTCGCGCAGGCGGAACTGCAGAAACTATACAAAAGCAAAGTGACACCACACGGCTGAACTCGCCTGGAACGGAACGCCGCGCAAGGCGGCACAATGGCTAAGTCACTAGCACCCCCTGCCGGGCTGTACACACCAACCTTGGCTGGTAGCATGAACCGGCCCCCCACAGTATGCACAAAACCACTCACCACTAATGCTGAAACCAAACCCCAACCCCCATCCCTACTGCATCGCAGCAGCAGAAGCCCACCCCCATTTTTTTGTAGATGGGATGTTTTGGTGGGCCCAAAATGTCCCGTCCAAGGACCCCCACTCCCTGAAAAGGCCCATCAAGCATCCCCTGGCAGCACAAGGCGGGGCCCGGTGCCATCCCCCACTGCGTACAACACCCCCGGCTGCTGCCATTTGGCGGCGAACCGCTCCGGCAGCAACTCAGGGTTGCGGCCCCGGAGCCAAGACAAAGGCACCCCAGAGTTCAGGCGGATGTCCCCTTGTGTCCTGAGCCAGTCCTGCGAGAGCTGCTGCTGCAGTGCTGCCCTAAACCTATGGGTGACAGCCGCACTGCTGTACGGGCGGCCCTCACTGGCACATCGAACCACCCAGAAGGACTCAAGCAGCAGCAGGCGTAGGTAAGTCCACAACTGGCGCAGCTGCGCTGGTGGCTGCCACACCGAGCTGTCATCCAGCAATAGGATGCGGGTGCTGCTAAAGTCTACCGTTTCCCCTGGCTGCACCCTGTGCCACACCTGCGCAAACCACGCCCATACGGCCACTGCCACCGGGCACTGCACAAAGAGGTGGGACAGAGACTCGAGCTGGTAGCTGTCCGGGCTCGGAGCTGGAGCCTGCAATTGCTGCTGGAGCTGCTGCTGCTGCTGTGGCAGTAGCTGATGTGTTTCCCCACCGCCACCCTGGCTGCGCAGCTGCGGCTGGGGTGTTGCCCCACCCCCACCTTGCCCTTGCTGCAGCATGCCTGCCTGCGTTGGCGGCGGCTGCAGCAGCCCTCCCTCCCCAACCTGTCCCTGCTGCTGTTGCTGGTGTTGCACCCCCCCAGCCTGGCCCAGCTGTTGCTGCTGTTGCTGCTGTGGAGGGTGCTGCTGCCCCGGTTGGCACTGCGGTTGCGGGCAGCAGCACCTCAGCAACTCCTGCATGTTAGTGGCAGCATACACCCTACCGCCCCCAACCATGACGGCTGCATGGAGCATCTGCCACCCAAAGACTCTCAGCGGCCGCGGCAGGCGCTTGTCTGCAGCCCGGCGGTATGCTGCCACCCAGTCTGAGTCGGCTGGTGCAGCAGGCGGCAGGCCCCGCTCCAGAGGGTCCTTGCTGTCATCCACAGCTGGGGCAGCGACGTGCTGCAAGTCCTGCTGTTGTCGCCAGGCTGTCGGCTGCGACCCTGCTGCCGTAGCTGCCCTGTCTGTCACTCGCTGCCGGACATGCTGGCGAGCTGGGCTGGCGTGCATCCAGGGGGCATCATACGCTGCCATCTGGTCGGCAGTGGTGATGCTGCGGCTGGAGCTGCCGCTGTTGAAGCCCGCCTGCATCATCTCTCCAAAGCTGCGCTTGTGCTTCCCTTCAAGCTGCTGCAGGGCGGAGCCCGGTGCCAGGGTGCCTTCACTATCCCGCCACAAGCGCGGCCGTACACCCACCGCTGGGACCCAGCCACGCTGTGATCTGCAGCTGAGCTGCACTAGCCTGCGGGTGGCTTCTCTGACCGAATACCGTGGCAGTGGCAAGTCAGGCCCAAAACCCCAGACGTTGGGGTCTACCTGAATCTCATCCCACCGCCCTACCAGATAGTATGCCGCCGGAGGGTCCCTTGGCTCCCCCCCTGGCTGCTGCTGCCGCTGCTTGTGCTGTCCGCGGGGGCCGCCCAAGGGGGCAAACACCACGCAGCACGGCGACAGCGCCGCGTCCGGTGGCAGGTCTGGCTCTGCGTCGAGGCAGCGTAGGCTGCCGTCCTGCTGCACGTCATACCAGTGGACTGCATCCTCGCCCTGCTGCCGAGCCCACCTGCGCTGTGGGTCCAAGCGCCACTGCGGCTGCGCTGGCGCCTGCATAGTCGCTTGCCATGCCTCTGGCAGCACGAGGCCGTCAGTAGCTGGCACAAAGGCCAGCCGTGGCGCCACCTGCCCCAGGGTTGTGCCCGCCAGGCGGGGCACCAAAGTGCTGGGCAAGCTGGGGACAGAGGTGAACAGCCCACCTGTGACAGCGCTGGCCACGCTGTAGTTCCCTATGACTGGCTCCAGTTGTATCTGCTCGACTGTCATGCCCTCGTGGGAGACCCGCCTGTGCAGCCCCAGCGCCTGAAACGCTGCAATGTGTGCTGCGTGTCTAGCGCCGAGGCGCCGCCGCTGTGCTGCTGCTGCCTGTCCAGAAGAGTGCTGCTGCAGCAGCAGCCGCTCCCCCGCCCCCGGCGCTGCACGGTCCAGGTTCGCCCGCATGAACTGCTTCCATGCGTGCCTGTGCGGGTGCAGCAGTGCTGCCATGACCTTTGCCTGCATGGCGGTGATGTGCGCCTGCACATCCACGCAGGCGACGCCACCCTGCTTGGCCTGCAGGCTGGCCACCTGCTGAGCCGGGCGCCATCGCAGCTGTCGGTCGTCGGTGTTGCGGATACACCCCAACCCCAGCACAAAGGCGGAGATGCGCCGCTGGATAAGGCGCAGGAGGTCGGCAGGCACCGGCACAAACTGCGCATGGTACACCAAGCAGGAGGCCAGCACCTGCCGGGCGACTTCACACCTGCCCAGCAGGGTGAGGTCGTACCTACTCCAAGTGCGTGCCCGGTGCCCAATGTTGTGTAACCGCTGCTCGAAAAGCTGTCTGGCAAAGGCTGTCGCCCCCTGACTGATAGGAGTATGCCTAGATGCTTGATAGGGGTGTCTGCTGTGTTAACAAACTGTACCCCCGTCGCTGCATCCAAACCCTGCAACCCGCTGTGAAGTCCCAGCCCCATACCTCGGCTCTTGTCAACATTAAGCTTGGCCGCGCTGGCTGCACAGAACGGCGCCACCGCCTGCTGCAGCAAGGTGCCCACATCGGCTGGTGCAGCCGCGTGCAGGGTGGTGTCGTCTGCATGCTGGTGGCAGCAGGGCGCAGGGCCGTGGCCGTCAGGAAGGCTGATGCTGGTGATCCTGCCCTCCCGCTGCAGCTGCCGGCACCGGGCTGCTAGCGGCTGTGCTGCTATGACATACAGCAGCGGGCTGAGGGGGCTGCCCTGCGCGCAGCCTGAAGGGATGTCAAACACCCTGCTGCGGTGGCCGCCATTGAAGATTATCTGCCCTACTGTGCCCTCCAGCAGCAGGCGCACCCAGCGCCTGCTGCTCTCAGGGAACCCCATGGCCGCCATGCAGCGCAGCAGCCACCCCCTGTTGAGGCGGTCGTAAGCTTTCTCAAAGTCTAAAAAGACAATGCAGCCCGGCCGCTGCACCTCCTGGAGGTAGTCGATTTCCTCCAGGTGCAGCAGCACGTTGTCTGCAATGTCGCGCCCCGGCACGAACGCTGTCTGTGTTGGGTCTATGACGCTGGCGCAAGCTGGCCCAAGCCTGTGCACCATTACCTTGGCGATGATCTTGAGGTCGCAGTTGAGGAGGGTGATGGGCCTGTAGCTGGCAGGGTCGGCTCTGGGCTTGCCACCCCCCTTGTAGATCAGGGTGATCAGGCCCAGCCGCTGCGACTCGGACAGCCGCAGCGCCGGCTGCTGGAAGCTGTAGTTGAAGGCTGCCACCAGGGGCTGCCCCACACCTCCCACATGGCAGTGTAGAACTCATAGGTGAGCCCGTCGCTGCCAGGGGCCTTGCCCCGGGGCAAGCTGGCCAGTGCCGCTTGCACCTCCTGCCCTGTCAGGGTACCCTCCTCCCCTTCCCGCTGCACTGCTGCTGCTGTTGCTCGTCTAGCTGCTTATCTATTGCTGCCAGCATCACATCCTGCTGTTGCTGGTCGGTCGGATGGCAGGAGAACAGGCCGCCCTTGGCAGGATCGTAGAAGTCCGCCAGCAGCCCTCCCACCGCTGCCACCCCTTCTGTGCCCTGGGCTGCTACCGTCACCCCGTCCGGCCGCTGCACCTCACTTATGACTTGAGGCTCCTGTGCTGCGCGTGCCAGCTGGTGGAACCAGAAGGTGGACTGTTCCCAAAGACTTCCCACAGCGGCTCAGTTGCTGCTGTTTGCTGCTGCAGCTGGCTGCGTTCGAAGGCAGTGAGTGCCCCCTCAGCCGCCAGCTGCTGCCGTACAGACTCTGTGTCCCGCAGCACGCGTTGCTGTCGCCTCGCCATGCGCACCTGGTGCCAGAGGCGCGAGCGTTCCTGGTGCTGCTGCTGTTTGAGAAGGAGCTGTTGCTGTTTGCAGAGATCCTGCGCCAGCTGCTTGATGTGCTCCCACTGCGCAGCTGGGTCCGAAGGCGGGCTGCGCTGCTCCAGTGCTGTTATGGCATCCTGCAGGTTGCTGCGGTACTGCTCCCTGAAGGCCTCCACCCCCAGCATGTGGTTGGGGAAGCGCCAGCGCCCCTTGCCAGGCTCGGGTGTGCCTGGCGGCTGGAGGGAGGCCAGCACTGGGCGGTGGTCGCTGGGAAAGCGCCTGTGCTGCTGCGTGCTGTGCAACCACCCAGCATCAATCATGTCGTCCGAGAGGAAGACATAGTCGTGACCAGCCTGCAGACCCCAGTCACTGCAAGAGGTGGGCCTGGCTGCAGATAGCCCCGCTGCAAGGACCGCAGGTACGCAAGCAGGAAGGAGGGCTGAATGAGCCACTGCGGCCCTGCTGCTGCCGTGGCCTGCCTTGGGCCTGCCCCCTCCTGCGCTGCTACTGCTCGCGCCTGTCCTGCTGCCTCCCACTCCGGCGCTGCTGCTGTCCGTGCCTGCTCTGCCGCTGCCCACTCCGGCTCTGCTGCTACCCACCCCTGCTCGCAGCCCGCCTTTGGACCCAGCTGCGCAGTGGGAGCACATCAAGCAGCTGGCGCAGGATCTCTGCAAACAGCAACAGCTCCTTCTCAAACAGCAGCAGCACCAGGAACGCTCGCGCCTCTGGCACCAGGTGCGCATGGCGAGGCGACAGCAACGCGTGCTGCGGGACACAGAGTCTGTACGGCAGCAGCTGGCGGCTGAGGGGGCACTCACTGCCTTCGAACGCAGCCAGCTGCAGCAGCAAACAGCAGCAACTGAGCCGCTGTGGGAAGTCTTTGGGGAACAGTCCACCTTCTGGTTCCACCAGCTGGCACGCGCAGCACAGGAGCCTCAAGTCATAAGTGAGGTGCAGCGGCCGGACGGGGTGACGGTAGCAGCCCAGGGCACAGAAGGGGTGGCAGCGGTGGGAGGGCTGCTGGCGGACTTCTACGATCCTGCCAAGGGCGGCCTGTTCTCCTGCCATCCGACCGACCAGCAACAGCAGGATGTGATGCTGGCAGCAATAGATAAGCAGCTAGACGAGCAACAGCAGCAGCAGTGCAGCGGGGAAGGGGAGGAGGGTACCCTGACAGGGCAGGAGGTGCAAGCGGCACTGGCCAGCTTGCCCCGGGGCAAGGCCCTGGCCCCGGTTGCTTGGTCCCGCCCAATGTAACTGATCACTTCAAAAAAAAAAAAAAAAAAAAAAGGCCCCTGGCAGCGACGGGCTCACCTATGAGTTCTACACTGCCATGTGGGAGGTGGTGAGGCAGCCCCTTGTGGAAGCCTTCAACTACAGCTTCCAGCAGCCGGCGCTGCGGCTGTCCGAGTCGCAGCGGCTGGGCCTGATCACCCTGCTCTACAAGGGGGGTGGCAAGCCCAGAGCCGACCCTGCCAGCTATAGGCCCATCACTCTCCTAAACTGCGACCTCAAGATCATCGCCAAGGTGATGGTGCACAGGTTTGGGCCAGCTTGCGCCAGCGTCATAGACCCCACACAGACAGCGTTCGTGCCGGGGCGCGACATTGCAGACAACGTGCTGCTGCACCTGGAGGAAATCGACTACCTCCAGGAGGTGCAGCGGCCGGGCAGCATTGTCTTTTTGGACTTTGAGAAAGCCTACGACCGCCTCAACAGGGGGTGGTTGTTGCGCTGCATGGAGGCCATGGGGTTCCCTGAGAGCAGCAGGCGCTGGGTGCGCCTGCTGCTGGAGGGCACAGTAGGGCCCACCAAAACATCCCATCTACAAAAAATGGGGGTGGGCTTCTGCTGCTGCGATGCAGTAGGGATGGGGGTTGGGGTTTGGTTTCAGCATTAGTGGTGAGTGGTTTTGTGCATACTGTGGGGGGCCGGTTCATGCTACCAGCCAAGGTTGGTGTGTACAGCCCGGCAGGGGGTGCTAGTGACTTAGCCATTGTGCCGCCTTGCGCGGCGTTCCGTTCCAGGCGAGTTCAGCCGTGTGGTGTCACTTTGCTTTTGTATAGTTTCTGCAGTTCCGCCTGCGCGACAGCCGGCAGTGACTATCGTAGACAATTTGCGGGTGCGTGGTGGAGCCCTGGTGTCTGCTTTCAGCAGGCTGCGCTGCAATGCGCCGCTCATTTGACCATGTGGTGAGGGTGGTGGTCTGCCCCTTCACAGGGTGGCGCCGGTCAGGTTGCGCCATCCTCTTGCCAGAGCCCTTGAGGGGTAGCTTCTGTTGCTTGACTCCGCTCTTGTAACTTGCTTACCCTGGAAAAAAAAAAAAAAAAAAAAAAAACAGTAGGGCAGATAGTGTTCAATGGCGGCCACCGCAGCAGGGTGTTTTTTTTTTTTTTTTTTTTTTTTTTTTTTTTTTCAGGGTGTTTTACATCCCTTCAGGCTGCGCGCAGGGCAGCCCCCTCAGCCCGCTTCTGTATGTCATAGCAGCACAGCCGCTAGCAGCCCGCTGCCGGCAGCTGCAGCGGGAGGGCAGGATTTTTTTTTTTTTTTTTTTTTTTTTTTTTTTTTGCAGCGGGAGGGCAGGATCACCAGCATCAGCCTTCCTGACGGCCACGGCCCTGCGCCCTGCTGCCACCAGCACGCAGACGACACCACCCTGCACGCGGCTGCACCAGCCGATGTGGGCACCTTGCTGCAGCAGGCGGTGGCGCCGTTCTGTGCAGCCAGCGCAGCCAAGCTTAACGTTGACAAGAGCCGAGGTATGGGGCTGGGACTTCACAGCGGGTTGCAGGGTTTGGATGCAGCGACGGGGGTACAGTTTGTTAACACGACAGACACCCCTATCAAGCATCTGGGCATACTCCTATCGGTCAGGGGGGCGACAGCCTTTGCCAGACAGCTTTTCGAGCAGCGGCTACACAGCATTGGGCGCCGGGCACGCACCTGGAGTAGGTACGACCTCACCCTGCTGGGCAGGTGTGAAGTCGCCCGCAGGTGCTGGCCTCCTGCTTGGTGTACCATGCGCAGTTTGTGCCAGTGCCTGCCGACCTCATGCGCCTTATCCAGCGGCGCATCTCCGCCTTTGTGCTGGGGTTGGGGTGTATCCGCAACACCGACGACCGGCAGCTGCGATGGCGCCCAGCTCAGCAGGTGGCCAGCCTGCAGGCCAAGCAGGGTGGCATCGCCTGCGTGGATGTGCAGGCGCACGTCACCGCCATGCAGGCAAAGGTCATAAAAAAAAAAAAAAAAGGTCATGGCAGCACTGCTGCACCCGCACAGGCACGCATGGAAGCAGTTCATGCGGGCGAACCTGGACCGTGCAGCGCTGGGGGCGGGGGAGCGGCTGCTGCTGCAGCAGCACTCCTCTGGACAGGCAGCAGCAGCACAGCGGCGGCGCCTCAGCGCTAGGCACGCAGCACACATTGCAGCGTTTCAGGCGCTGGGGCTGCACAGGAGGGTCTCCCACGAGGGCATGACAGTCGAGCAGATACAACTGGAGCCAGTCATAGGGAACTACAGCGTGGCCAGCGCTGTCACAGGTGGGCTGTTTTTTTTTTTTTTTTTTTTTTTTTTTCCGAAGTGATCAGTTACATTGGGCGGGACCAAGCAACCTGTGGTTCACTCCATAAAGGTGGGCTGTTCACCTCTGTCCCCAGCTTGCCCAGCACTCTGGTGCCCCGCCTGACGGGCACAACCCTTGGGCAGGTGGCGCCACGGCTGGCCTTTGTGCCAGCTACTGACGGCCTCGTGCTGCCAGAGGCATGGCAAGCGACTCTGCAGGCGCCAGCGCAGCCGCAGTGGCGCTTGGACCCACAGCGCAGGTGGGCTCGGCAGCAGGGCGAGGATGCAGTCCATTGGTATGACGTGCAGCAGGACGGCAGCCTCTGCTGCCTCGACGCAGAGCCGGACCTGCCACCGGACACGCAGCTGTCGCCGTGCTGCGTGGTGTTTGCCCCCATGGGCGGCCCCCGCGGCCAGCACAAGCAGCGGCAGCAGCAGCCAGGGGGGGAGCCAAGGGACCCTCCGGTTCCTGTGACCTGCCGCAGTTGGTCTACGGACGGCTGTGGTGTATAGAGGACACTGGGCGCACGGTCAGGCCCTGGATGCCCTTCGGGGCTGCTTCTCACGGAGCTGTCTGCACGGCCCTGCGATGGTGTCCCCTGCACAAGGGGTGCCGTGGGGTGGGTGTCACAACAGGTTGCCCCATCCTCCCGCTGGATCTTTTTATGGAGTGAACCACAGGTTGCTTGGTCCCGCCCAATGTAACTGATCACTTCCAAAAAAAAAAAAAAAAAAAAAAAAAAAAAAACCCTCCGGTTCCAGGAGTGGGCATGCGCCCGCGGCTGTGGCGCAACCGCCTGGGCGCTGAGGCGCTACAGGAGGGCCTGCAGGAGATGGAAGCAGCACAGCAGCGCTCCTTCCAGCAAATGCAGCAAGGCGGCACATCGGGTGGGAGCCAAGGGGACAGCAGCGGTAGGCAGCGCTTCAGCGATGCTGCCCTCATGGCAGCATACCATGCGCCGTGGATGGACCCACCACGGGAGAGAGAGCTCCCACGGCAGCGCGCGGCAGCAGCAGCAGCAGTGGTCACGATGCAGAGGCAACAGCAGCTACAGCAGCAGCTGCAGATCAGCAGCCCTGCGCAGGATGACCTGCAGGACCCCATAACGCAAGCCATGGGGCCTGTGGACAGTAGCAGCTACCAGTGGGTGGCCGCTTACAGGAGGGCAGGGCACAAACGACTGCCGCGGTCACTGCGGGCGTTTGGGTGGCGCTTGCTGCATGCAGGGGTGAAGGTGGGTGCAAGGCGCATGCTGTCTTCAGGCAGGACGGACCATGCGCAGTTTTTTTTTTTTTTTTTTTTTTTTTTTTTTTGGAAGTGATCAGTTACATTGCCGCAGGGGACACGTTAGCCGACTTCTTTGACCCGGCGGCTGGCGGCTTGTTCTCCTGCCATCCCACAGATGCAGCGCAGCAGCAGGAGCTGCTTGCAGGCATCGATAAGAAGCTCACAGCGGAGCAGCAGCAGCAGTGTCTGGGCCAAACGGGGACGGCACCATCACCCTTGAGGAGGCAAAAGCAGCATTAGACAGCTTGCCCAGGGGGAAGGTGCCGGGCAGTGATGGGCTCACATACGAATTTTACAGCACCTTCTGGTCGCAGATGGGCCCACCCTTTGTGGCAGCGTGCAACCACCTGTTCTCTCAGGAGGCTGCACAGCTGTCGCCTGAGCAGCGCCTGGGGCTGATCACCCTCCTGTTCAAGGGCGGGGGGAAGCCTAGGGAGCAGACAGCCAGCTACCGACCCATCACCCTGCTCAACTGTGACGTCAAGATCCTGGCAAAGGTGGTGGTGCTGCGGGTGGGGCCTGTCCTTGACAGCATCATAGACAGCGGGCAGACAGCGTTTGTGCCAGGAAGGGATATAGCAGACAACGTGCTGCTACACCTGGAGGAAATCGACTACCTCCAGGCACAGCAGCAGCCAGGCTGTATCGCCTTCCTGGACTTTGAGAAGGCTTACGACCGGTTGGACAGGGGGTGGCTGTTTCAGTGCATGTCCGCCATGCAGTTCCCAGCTGGCATCCTCAGATGGGTGCAGCTGCTGCTGGCAGGCACGCAGGGCCGCATTTTTTTTTTTTTTTTTTTTTTTTTTTTTTTTTTTGGAAGTGATCAGTTACATTGGGCGGGACCAAGCAACCTGTGGTTCACTCCATAAAAAGATCCAGCAGGGCCGCATTGTCTTCAACGGCGGCCACCTCAGCCGGCTGTTTGACATCCCTCGGGGTGCGCGCAAGGCAGCCCCCTCAGCCCGCTGTTGTACGTCATAGCAGCGCAGCCACTGGCAGCCAGGTGTAGGGCTCTTCAGGCAGCAGGGGAGGTAGACAGCATTTTTTTTTTTTTTTTTTTTTTTGGGTAGACAGCATTAGGATGCCAGACGGGTCGGTTGCACCCTGCTGCATGCAGCATGCAGATGACACCGCAGGAGATGGAAGCAGCACAGCAGCGCTCCTTCCAGCAAATGCAGCAAGGCGGCACATCGGGTGGGAGCCAAGGGGACAGCAGCGGTAGGCAGCGCTTCAGCGATGCTGCCCTCATGGCAGCATACCATGCGCCGTGGATGGACCCACCACGGGAGAGAGAGCTCCCACGGCAGCGCGCGGCAGCAGCAGCAGCAGTGGTCACGATGCAGAGGCAACAGCAGCTACAGCAGCAGCTGCAGATCAGCAGCCCTGCGCAGGATGACCTGCAGGACCCCATAACGCAAGCCATGGGGCCTGTGGACAGTAGCAGCTACCAGTGGGTGGCCGCTTACAGGAGGGCAGGGCACAAACGACTGCCGCGGTCACTGCGGGCGTTTGGGTGGCGCTTGCTGCATGCAGGGGTGAAGGTGGGTGCAAGGCGCATGCTGTCTTCAGGCAGGACGGACCATGCGCAGTTCGTTTGCCCTGCACAGCAGTGCCAGCAGCAGCTGCAGCTGGAGACCCTTACGCACTTGTTTGTGGAGTGTCCTGTGGCAGCTGCAGCATGGCAGTGGTTTGCACAGCTTTGGCAACTGGTGCAGCCGGGAGCAGTCGTCCCGGTCAGCAGCAGCCGTGTGCTGCTGCTTGATGATGACAGTGTGTGGGCCCCGCCGCTGGCGCAGCAGCAGCTGTGGACATACATGCGGCTACTGTTGTTGGAGTCCATCTGGCTGGTGCGCAGCAGCTGCTACTCCACCAGCCAGCCTGTCAGCAGCCAGGACAGTGCTGACAGCACCACTACCAGCAGCAGCACCACCAGCACCAGTAGCAGCACGGACGGCCACCAGGGTGGCAGTGGGAGCAGCCAGGGCCCTGCTGCAGCAGCATCCAGCAGCGGGCGGTTCACGGCTAAGGCTGTCGCGTGCCGGTTCCGCTCGCAGCTGCAGCAGCAGATGAGGCGAGATTGGCGACGGGTGGGGGTGGATGTCCGGCTGGGCTCGGGGTACCACTGGCATGGCTGCGAGGCCCGTCGCCTGTGCTATCCCTTGACTCCTTCTGGCGCAGATGGGGCTCCATCTTCACTGTCGAGGAGGACGGGGAGGTGGCCGTTGCAATCAGCACAGCAGGGTTGTGAGGGGTGGTGCACTGCACCGCGTTTGGTGGGGACAACAGGTGTGTTGGAGGTGGAAGGGTGTGTGACTTCTGATGGGACATACTGGGCGCATGCCGCACGATTGTGATGGGGTGTGCAGGGCTGATAGGGGGACAATTTGCGTGGTCACAGGTGTCCAGGTTTGATTGATGGGAGTATTGTGAGGGGATTGGGATGGGCAGGGCACGCCTGGGGTGTTGGAGTCTCATGCCAGGCTGGGAGGAACGGGGACTGTGCAGTGTGTATAGGTTGAGAATCAGCCAGGGAGTGTGTGTTTCTTGCAGAATGCGCGCAGTGTGGAGCCTGCCCCTGTGAGTGCAAATGTGGTATTTTTTTTTTTTTTTTTTTTTTTTTTTGTGAGTGCAAATGTGGTAGGCTGTGGGTGCTAGGACTGTCTTGGTGGTGTGTCTTGCGAGCGCACGTGTACTTCATGCTGTGTTTGCAAGGTCAAATAGTAGCTGGGTGCTGAGTGTGCACAGTGTGAGACTTGGGGGCATATTGGGTACGTGGTTTGTGTTGGTGTCGCGTATGTGTCGGTGGTGTGCTCTTGCGTGAGAGTTGCTGTTGTTCACAGTGTGGAGATCAACCATGTGTGCAAGGTGGTTTGCTGCTGGTGCACAGTGCGACACTAGGTGGCATAGTATGTACGTGGTTTGACCCTAGTGCATAGTCCATGTTGTCAGGTGCCCCATACGCGAGGGTGGATACCCTTCAAATACGGCGCCTTGCAATGTATGCATGTGTACGTGTTGGTGGTCTGCTGCTTGTGTGAGAGTTAATCTTGTGTGGCATGCACGTGTACCAACTCCAGTGCATGCAAGGTCACACATGCGTGTTGCTTGTTGTAGGGCTGGTGTTGCATGGACTGTTGTGTGTTGGCTCGAGTGCACGCTCGCCAGCTAGCATGCTGTAGAGATTTGGTGTGGCGCGGTGGACTGTTTGTGCCCGATTAGCTGTGTGCATGCGCGTGCATACAGACTTGTGCGTGTGTGTCTGTTTGACTTGCCTGCTGACTTCTGGCTTTTTGTGTGCCAATGAGTAGCTGTCTTTTGCCTGTGTGTCTCTAATGGCTTTCATGATTTGTGCTGGTGTGTGTTGTATCTTGGCTCTGTAGGGTTGCAGCATGTGAGTGTCTTAGCACTGCTTTTGACATATGGATGGTGAGTCATTAGACCGGTCCATGGGCCTTGCCATATTGGGGCAAACATGGTCTGTGACCTGCCGCAGTTGGTCTACGGACGGCTGTGGTGTATAGAGGACACTGGGCGCACGGTCAGGCCCTGGATGCCCTTCGGGGCTGCTTCTCACGGAGCTGTCTGCACGGCCCTGCGATGGTGTCCCCTGCACAAGGGGTGCCGTGGGGTGGGTGTCACAACAGGTTGCCCCATCCTCCCGCTGGATCTTTTTATGGAGTGAACCACAGGTTGCTTGGTCCCGCCCAATGTAACTGATCACTTCCAAAAAAAAAAAAAAAAAAAAAAAAAAAAAAAAAAAAGATGACACCACTCTGCATGCAGCCAGCAGGGAGGGGGTGCGGGTGCTGCTGCAGAGGGCAGTGGAGCCGTTCTGCGCTGCAAGCGGTGCCAAGCTGAACGTTGGCAAATGTCAGGGGATGGAGGTGGGTGTACAGCAGCCGTTCGTGGGTGTTGACCCAGGCACCGGCATCCCATTCCCCGACACAGCGCAGCACCCCATCAGGCATCTAGGGATTCTGTTGTCAGCAGCAGGGGCGGAACAGCATGCAGCAGCGTTGTTCACACAGCGGTTGCAGACCATCTCGTGGCGAGTGCGGCAATGGGCGCGGCAGGATCTCACGTATGTGGGGCGCTGTGCAGTGGCACGGCAGGTCATGGCCTCCTGCCTCACCTACCACGCGCAGTTTGTGCCGGTGCCAGCCGACCTCATGGCCAGGATTCACCGTCGCATGACAGCCTTTGTGATGGGACAGGGCTGCGCTCGGGAGGCTCACATCAAGCAGTGGAACGAGAGCCCTCCTGCAGCTGTGGCCAGCCTGTCTGTCGCCATGGGAGGGTCAGGCCAGGTGGATGCCAGGGCGCATGCAGCAGCGATGCAGGCACGCACAGCAGCAGCGCTGCTGCATCCCCGTCGGGCAGCCTGGAAGCTCTTCATGAGGGCTAACCTGCGCCATGCACTGCCAGGCCTAGGGGAGGCGGTGCTGGTGCAGCAGTCGAAGGCGCCGCTGCAGGCAGCAGTCAGGGAAGGTAGGCTTCGGCAGCGCCACGCAGCGTACGTGGAGGCCTTCCAGCGGGTGGGCATCCACAGGCATGTTCAGCATGATGCTATGAGCTTTCAGCAGCTGCGGCTGGAGCTGCTGGTGGGCAATCACAGCTGTGGCTGCTTCTCACGGAGCTGTCTGCACGGCCCTGCGATGGTGTCCCCTGCACAAGGGGTGCCGTGGGGTGGGTGTCACAACAGGTTGCCCCATCCTCCCGCTGGATCTTTTTATGGAGTGAACCACAGGTTGCTTGGTCCCGCCCAATGTAACTGATCACTTCCAAAAAAAAAAAAAAAAAAAAAAAAAAAAAAAAAAAAAATCACAGCTGTGACCTGCCGCAGTTGGTCTACGGACGGCTGTGGTGTATAGAGGACACTGGGCGCACGGTCAGGCCCTGGATGCCCTTCGGGGCTGCTTCTCACGGAGCTGTCTGCACGGCCCTGCGATGGTGTCCCCTGCACAAGGGGTGCCGTGGGGTGGGTGTCACAACAGGTTGCCCCATCCTCCGCTGGATCTTTTTATGGAGTGAACCACAGGTTGCTTGGTCCCGCCCAATGTAACTGATCACTTCCAAAAAAAAAAAAAAAAAAAAAAAAAAAAAAATCACAGCGTGGGCAGCAGCACCGACGGGGTCATGCTGTCTTTTTTTTTTTTTTTTTTTTTTTTTTTTCAGGGTAAGCAAGGGTCATGCTGTCTGCAGCAGGCAGCCTGCCTCCACCTCTCAACAGGGGTGCAGGTACCACACTGGGTCAGGTGCAGCAGCTGCTGACGGGGCAGCCGGCCCAGGACGGAGCGGTGCTGCCGCCGCCGTGGCAGCACACGCTGCAGGAGGGCAGCGCAGGCCCATGGCAGACAGACATGCAGCAGCAGTGGGTGCAGCAGGAAGGGGATGGGGGGGTCAGGGTTTTTAGGGTGCAGCAGGATGGCAGGCTGGAGGCATCTGACGCGGGCATGCCAGCCCCTCAGAACCTTCAGTGGGTGCCCTGCTGTGTGTGGATGTGTCGCAGGTGCTGCATCCATCCTTTCCACTGCTGCAACAGCAGCAGCGGCAGCAACAGTCCCAGGAGGAGGAGCAGGATGCAGGGGTGTCCCAGCCAACACAGCAGCAGCAACAGCCGCCGCAGGAAGCATCCCGCAGACGCAGCGACAACAGCAACCACCAAAAAAAAAAAAAAAAAAAAAAAAAAAAAAAAAAAAAACCACCAGATCGCCAGTGTTCCTGGTGGGTGCATGGGGAGACATAAAGGTGGACCCTAGTGTATGGGGGTTGGGGATCGCTGTGGGGGTGCTGCAGTTCAGCCCAAAGTGGCCACACAGCGGCTAAAAAAAAAAAAAAAAAAAAAAAAAAAACAAAACAGCGGCTGCTGCAGCACCATTGCGCGCAGCACCACAGGGAGGGATGGGTTCCAGGAGTGGGCATGCGCCCGCGGCTGTGGCGCAACCGCCTGGGCGCTGAGGCGCTACAGGAGGGCCTGCAGGAGATGGAAGCAGCACAGCAGCGCTCCTTCCAGCAAATTGCAGCATGTGAGTGTCTTAGCACTGCTTTTGACATATGGATGGTGAGTCATTAGACCGGTCCATGGGCCTTGCCATATTGGGGCAAACATGGTCTGTGACCTGCCGCAGTTGGTCTACGGACGGCTGTGGTGTATAGAGGACACTGGGCGCACGGTCAGGCCCTGGATGCCCTTCGGGGCTGCTTCTCACGGAGCTGTCTGCACGGCCTGCGATGGTGTCCCCTGCACAAGGGGTGCCGTGGGGTGGGTGTCACAACAGGTTGCCCCATCCTCCCGCTGGATCTTTTTATGGAGTGAACCACAGGTTGCTTGGTCCCGCCCAATGTAACTGATCACTTCCAAAAAAAAAAAAAAAAAAAAAAAAAAAAAAAAATGCAGCAAGGCGGCACATCGGGTGGGAGCCAAGGGGACAGCAGCGGTAGGCAGCGCTTCAGCGATGCTGCCCTCATGGCAGCATACCATGCGCCGTGGATGGACCCACCACGGGAGAGAGAGCTCCCACGGCAGCGCGCGGCAGCAGCAGCAGCAGTGGTCACGATGCAGAGGCAACAGCAGCTACAGCAGCAGCTGCAGATCAGCAGCCCTGCGCAGGATGACCTGCAGGACCCCATAACGCAAGCCATGGGGCCTGTGGACAGTAGCAGCTACCAGTGGGTGGCCGCTTACAGGAGGGCAGGGCACAAACGACTGCCGCGGTCACTGCGGGCGTTTGGGTGGCGCTTGCTGCATGCAGGGGTGAAGGTGGGTGCAAGGCGCATGCTGTCTTCAGGCAGGACGGACCATGCGCAGTTCGTTTGCCCTGCACAGCAGTGCCAGCAGCAGCTGCAGCTGGAGACCCTTACGCACTTGTTTGTGGAGTGTCCTGTGGCAGCTGCAGCATGGCAGTGGTTTGCACAGTTTTTTTTTTTTTTTTTTTTTTTGCACAGCTTTGGCAACTGGTGCAGCCGGGAGCAGTCGTCCCGGTCAGCAGCAGCCGTGTGCTGCTGCTTGATGATGACAGTGTGTGGGCCCCGCCGCTGGCGCAGCAGCAGCTGTGGACATACATGCGGCTACTGTTGTTGGAGTCCATCTGGCTGGTGCGCAGCAGCTGCTACTCCACCAGCCAGCCTGTCAGCAGCCAGGACAGTGCTGACAGCACCACTACCAGCAGCAGCACCACCAGCACCAGTAGCAGCACGGACGGCCACCAGGGTGGCAGTGGGAGCAGCCAGGGCCCTGCTGCAGCAGCATCCAGCAGCGGGCGGTTCACGGCTAAGGCTGTCGCGTGCCGGTTCCGCTCGCAGCTGCAGCAGCAGATGAGGCGAGATTGGCGACGGGTGGGGGTGGATGTCCGGCTGGGCTCGGGGGTACCACTGGCATGGCTGCGAGGCCCGTCGCCTGTGCTATCCCTTGACTCCTTCTGGCGCAGATGGGGCTCCATCTTCACTGTCGAGGAGGACGGGGAGGTGGCCGTTGCAATCAGCACAGCAGGGTTGTGAGGGGTGGTGCACTGCACCGCGTTTGGTGGGGACAACAGGTGTGTTGGAGGTGGAAGGGTGTGTGACTTCTGATGGGACATACTGGGCGCATGCCGCACGATTGTGATGGGGTGTGCAGGGCTGATAGGGGGACAATTTGCGTGGTCACAGGTGTCCAGGTTTGATTGATGGGAGTATTGTGAGGGGATTGGGATGGGCAGGGCACGCCTGGGGTGTTGGAGTCTCATGCCAGGCTGGGAGGAACGGGGACTGTGCAGTGTGTATAGGTTGAGAATCAGCCAGGGAGTGTGTGTTTCTTGCAGAATGCGCGCAGTGTGGAGCCTGCCCCTGTGAGTGCAAATGTGGTAGGCTGTGGGTGCTAGGACTGTCTTGGTGGTGTGTCTTGCGAGCGCACGTGTACTTCATGCTGTGTTTGCAAGGTCAAATAGTAGCTGGGTGCTGAGTGTGCACAGTGTGAGACTTGGGGGCATATTGGGTACGTGGTTTGTGTTGGTGTCGCGTATGTGTCGGTGGTGTGCTCTTGCGTGAGAGTTGCTGTTGTTCACAGTGTGGAGATCAACCATGTGTGCAAGGTGGTTTGCTGCTGGTGCACAGTGCGACACTAGGTGGCATAGTATGTACGTGGTTTGACCCTAGTGCATAGTCCATGTTGTCAGGTGCCCCATACGCGAGGGTGGATACCCTTCAAATACGGCGCCTTGCAATGTATGCATGTGTACGTGTTGGTGGTCTGCTGCTTGTGTGAGAGTTAATCTTGTGTGGCATGCACGTGTACCAACTCCAGTGCATGCAAGGTCACACATGCGTGTTGCTTGTTGTAGGGCTGGTGTTGCATGGACTGTTGTGTGTTGGCTCGAGTGCACGCTCGCCAGCTAGCATGCTGTAGAGATTTGGTGTGGCGCGGTGGACTGTTTGTGCCCGATTAGCTGTGTGCATGCGCGTGCATACAGACTTGTGCGTGTGTGTCTGTTTGACTTGCCTGCTGACTTCTGGCTTTTTGTGTGCCAATGAGTAGCTGTGCAAAAAAAAAAAAAAAAAAAAAAAAAAAATGAGTAGCTGTCTTTTGCCTGTGTGTCTCTAATGGCTTTCATGATTTGTGCTGGTGTGTGTTGTATCTTGGCTCTGTAGGGTTGCAGCATGTGAGTGTCTTAGCACTGCTTTTGACATATGGATGGTGAGTCATTAGACCGGTCCATGGGCCTTGCCATATTGGGGCAAACATGGTCTGTGACCTGCCGCAGTTGGTCTACGGACGGCTGTGGTGTATAGAGGACACTGGGCGCACGGTCAGGCCCTGGATGCCCTTCGGGGCTGCTTCTCACGGAGCTGTCTGCACGGCCCTGCGATGGTGTCCCCTGCACAAGGGGTGCCGTGGGGTGGGTGTCACAACAGGTTGCCCATCCTCCCGCTGGATCTTTTTATGGAGTGAACCACAGGTTGCTTGGTCCCGCCCAATGTAACTGATCACTTCCAAAAAAAAAAAAAAAAAAAAAAAAAAAGAAGTGATCAGTTACATTGGGCGGGACCAAGCAACCTGTGGTTCACTCCATACAAACCATACCATGCGCAGTTTTTTTTTTTTTTTTTTTTTACCATACCATGCGCAGTTCGTTTGCCCTGCACAGCAGTGCCAGCAGCAGCTGCAGCTGGAGACCCTTACGCACTTGTTTGTGGAGTGTCCTGTGGCAGCTGCAGCATGGCAGTGGTTTGCACAGCTTTGGCAACTGGTGCAGCCGGGAGCAGTCGTCCCGGTCAGCAGCAGCCGTGTGCTGCTGCTTGATGATGACAGTGTGTGGGCCCCGCCGCTGGCGCAGCAGCAGCTGTGGACATACATGCGGCTACTGTTGTTGGAGTCCATCTGGCTGGTGCGCAGCAGCTGCTACTCCACCAGCCAGCCTGTCAGCAGCCAGGACAGTGCTGACAGCACCACTACCAGCAGCAGCACCACCAGCACAGTAGCAGCACGGACGGCCACCAGGGTGGCAGTGGGAGCAGCCAGGGCCCTGCTGCAGCAGCATCCAGCAGCGGGCGGTTCACGGCTAAGGCTGTCGCGTGCCGGTTCCGCTCGCAGCTGCAGCAGCAGATGAGGCGAGATTTTTTTTTTTTTTTTTTTTTTTTTTTTTTGGAAGTGATCAGTTACATTGGGCGGGACCAAGCAACCTGTGGTTCACTCCATAAAAAGATCCAGCGGGAGGATGGGGCAACCTGTTGTGACACCCACCCCACGGCAGATGAGGCGAGATTGGCGACGGGTGGGGGTGGATGTCCGGCTGGGCTCGGGGGTACCACTGGCATGGCTGCGAGGCCCGTCGCCTGTGCTATCCCTTGACTCCTTCTGGCGCAGATGGGGCTCCATCTTCACTGTCGAGGAGGACGGGGAGGTGGCCGTTGCAATCAGCACAGCAGGGTTGTGAGGGGTGGTGCACTGCACCGCGTTTGGTGGGGACAACAGGTGTGTTGGAGGTGGAAGGGTGTGTGACTTCTGATGGGACATACTGGGCGCATGCCGCACGATTGTGATGGGGTGTGCAGGGCTGATAGGGGGACAATTTGCGTGGTCACAGGTGTCCAGGTTTGATTGATGGGAGTATTGTGAGGGGATTGGGATGGCAGGGCACGCCTGGGGTGTTGGAGTCTCATGCCAGGCTGGGAGGAACGGGGACTGTGCAGTGTGTATAGGTTGAGAATCAGCCAGGGAGTGTGTGTTTCTTGCAGAATGCGCGCAGTGTGGAGCCTGCCCCTGTGAGTGCAAATGTGGTAGGCTGTGGGTGCTAGGACTGTCTTGGTGGTGTGTCTTGCGAGCGCACGTGTACTTCATGCTGTGTTTGCAAGGTCAAATAGTAGCTGGGTGCTGAGTGTGCACAGTGTGAGACTTGGGGGCATATTGGGTACGTGGTTTGTGTTGGTGTCGCGTATGTGTCGGTGGTGTGCTCTTGCGTGAGAGTTGCTGTTGTTCACAGTGTGGAGATCAACCATGTGTGCAAGGTGGTTTGCTGCTGGTGCACAGTGCGACACTAGGTGGCATAGTATGTACGTGGTTTGACCCTAGTGCATAGTCCATGTTGTCAGGTGCCCCATACGCGAGGGTGGATACCCTTCAAATACGGCGCCTTGCAATGTATGCATGTGTACGTGTTGGTGGTCTGCTGCTTGTGTGAGAGTTAATCTTGTGTGGCATGCACGTGTACCAACTCCAGTGCATGCAAGGTCACACATGCGTGTTGCTTGTTGTAGGGCTGGTGTTGCATGGACTGTTGTGTGTTGGCTCGAGTGCACGCTCGCCAGCTAGCATGCTGTAGAGATTTGGTGTGGCGCGGTGGACTGTTTGTGCCCGATTAGCTGTGTGCATGCGCGTGCATACAGACTTGTGCGTGTGTGTCTGTTTGACTTGCCTGCTGACTTCTGGCTTTTTGTGTGCCAATGAGTAGCTGTTTTTATGGAGTGAACCACAGGTTGCTTGGTCCCGCCCAATGTAACTGATCACTTCCAAAAAAAAAAAAAAAAAAAAAAAAAAAAAATGAGTAGCTGTCTTTTGCCTGTGTGTCTCTAATGGCTTTCATGATTTGTGCTGGTGTGTGTTGTATCTTGGCTCTGTAGGGTTGCAGCATGTGAGTGTCTTAGCACTGCTTTTGACATATGGATGGTGAGTCATTAGACCGGTCCATGGGCCTTGCCATATTGGGGCAAACATGGTCTGTGACCTGCCGCAGTTGGTCTACGGACGGCTGTGGTGTATAGAGGACACTGGGCGCACGGTCAGGCCCTGGATGCCCTTCGGGGCTGCTTCTCACGGAGCTGTCTGCACGGCCCTGCGATGGTGTCCCCTGCACAAGGGGTGCCGTGGGGTGGGTGTCACAACAGGTTGCCCCATCCTCCCGCTGGATCTTTTTATGGAGTGAACCACAGGTTGCTTGGTCCCGCCCAATGTAACTGATCACTTCCAAAAAAAAAAAAAAAAAAAAAAAAAAAAAAGGGACCCTCCGGAGGCATACTATCTGGTAGGGCGGTGGGATGAGATTCAGGTAGACCCCAACGTCTGGGGTTTTGGGCCTGACTTGCCACTGCCACGGTATTTTTTTTTTTTTTTTTTTTTTTTTTTTGCCACGGTATTCGGTCAGGGAAGCCACCCGCAGGCTAGTGCAGCTCAGCTGCAGATCACAGCGTGGCTGGGTCCCAGCAGTGGGTGTACGGCCGCGCTTGTGGCGGGATAGTGAAGGCACCCTGGCACCGGGCTCCGCCCTGCAGCAGCTTGAAGGGAAGCACAAGCGCAGCTTTGGAGAGATGATGCAGGCGGGCTTCAACAGTGGCAGCTCCAGCCGCAGCATCACCACTGCCGACCAGATGGCAGCGTATGATGCCCCCTGGATGCACGCCAGCCCAGCTCGCCAGCATGTCCGGCAGCGAGTGACAGACAGGGCAGCTACAGCAGCAGGGTCGCAGCCGACAGCCTGGCGACAACAGCAGGACTTGCAGCACGTCGCTGCCCCTGCTGTGGATGACAGCAAGGACCCTCTGGAGCGGGGCCTGACGCCTGCTGCACCAGCCGACTCAGACTGGATGGCAGCATACCGCCGGGCTGCTGACAAGCGCCTGCCGCGGCCGCTGAGGGTCTTTGGGTGGCAGATGCTCCATGCAGCCGTCATGGCTGGGGGCTGTAGGGTGTATGCTGCCACTAACGTGCAGGAGTTGCTGAGGTGCTGCTGCCCGCAACCGCAGTGCCAACCGGGGCAGCAGCACCCTCCACAGCCGCAACAGCAGCAACAGCTGGGCCAGGCTGGGGGGGTGCAACACCAGCAACAGCAGCAGGGACAAGTTGGGGAGGGAGGGCTGCTGCAGCCGCCGCCAACGCAGGCAGGCATGCTGCCGCAAGGGCAAGGTGGGGGCGGGGAAACACCCCAGCAGCAGCAGCGCAGCCAGGGTGGCGGTGGGGAAACACATCAGCAACTGCCACTTCTGGCTTTTTGTGTGCCAATGAGTAGCTGTCTTTTGCCTGTGTGTCTCTAATGGCTTTCATGATTTGTGCTGGTGTGTGTTGTATCTTGGCTCTGTAGGGTTGCAGCATGTGAGTGTCTTAGCACTGCTTTTGACATATGGATGGTGAGTCATTAGACCGGTCCATGGGCCTTGCCATATTGGGGCAAACATGGTCTGTGACCTGCCGCAGTTGGTCTACGGACGGCTGTGGTGTATAGAGGACACTGGGCGCACGGTCAGGCCCTGGATGCCCTTCGGGGCTGCTTCTCACGGAGCTGTCTGCACGGCCCTGCGATGGTGTCCCCTGCACAAGGGGTGCCGTGGGGTGGGTGTCACAACAGGTTGCCCCATCCTCCCGCTGGATCTTTTTATGGAGTGAACCACAGGTTGCTTGGTCCCGCCCAATGTAACTGATCACTTCCAAAAAAAAAAAAAAAAAAAAAAAAAAAACTGCCACAGCAGCAGCAGCAGCTCCAGCAGCAATTGCAGGCTCCAGCTCCGAGCCCGGACAGCTACCAGCTCGAGTCTCTGTCCCACCTCTTTGTGCAGTGCCCGGTGGCAGTGGCCGTATGGGCGTGGTTTGCGCAGGTGTGGCACAGGGTGCAGCCAGGGAAAACGGTAGGTAGAAAAAAAAAAAAAAAAAAAAAAAAAACGGTAGACTTTAGCAGCACACGCATCCTATTGCTAGATGACAGCTCGGAAAAAAAAAAAAAAAAAAAAAAAAAAGATGACAGCTCGGTGTGGCAGCCACCAGCGCAGCTGCGCCAGCTGTGGACTTACCTACGGCTGCTGCTGCTTGAGTCCTTCTGGTGGTTCGGTGTGCCAGCGAGGGCCGCCCATACAGCAATGCGGCTGAAAATAAAAAATAAAAAATGCGGCTGTCACCCATAGGTTTAGGGCAGCACTGCAGCAGCAGCTCTCGCAAGACTGGCTCAGGACACAAGGGGACATCCGCCTGAACTCTGGGGTGCCTTTGTCTTGGCTCCGGGCCGCAACCCTGAGCTGCTGCCGGAGCGGTTCGCCGCCAAATGGCAGCAGCCGGGGTGCTGTACGCAGTGGGGGATTTTTTTTTTTTTTTTTTTTTTTCCAGTGGGGGATTTTTATTTTTTTTTTTTTTTTTTTTTTTTTTTCCCAGTGGGGGATGGCACTGGGCCCCGCCTTGTGCTGCCAGGGGATGCTTGATGGGCCTCTTTTGGGGTGGGGATCCCTGGACGGGGCATTTGGGGCCACCAAAACATACAATCTACCAAAAAAGGGGGTGGGCTTATCCTGTTGCGATGCAGTAGGGATGGGGTTGGGGTTTGGTTTCAGCCTTATTGGTGAGTGGTTTGTGCATACTTTGGGGGGCAGGTTCATGCTACCAGCCAAGGTTGGTGTGTGCACCCCGGCAGGGGGTGCTAGTGACTTAGACCTTGTGCCGCCTTGCGCGGCGTTCCGTTCGAGGCGATTTTAATAGCCGTGTGGTGTCGCCATGCTTTTGTATAGTTTCTGCTGTACCGCCTGCGTGACAGCCGGCAGTGACTATCAAAGACAATTTGCGGGTGCGTGGTGGAGCCCTGGTGTCTGCTTTCAGCAGGCTGCGCTGCAATGCGCCGCTCCTTTGACCATGTGGTGAGGGTGGTGGCTTGCCCCTTCACAGGGTGGCGCCGGTCAGGTTGCGCCATCCTCTTGCCAGAGCCTTTGAGGGGTGGCTTTTGTTGCTTGACTCCGCTCTTGTAACCTGCCTACCCTGAAAAAAAAAATTGGGGTGCATGTTGGTACGCTTGAAGACACATTTTTGTCTTTCACCAGAGCCAACCAGATGATTTTTGCGCACCCCCACCGCTGCGCACCGTCACGCACGCTGCACTCGCCGACATCAAACCAACGCTACGTGCCGCTCTGTGACTCAATTGGGGTGCATGTTGGTAGGCTTGAAGACACTATTTTTGTCTTTCACCAGAGCCAACCAGATGATTTTTGCGCACCCCCACCGCTGCGCACTGTCACGCACGCGGCACCCGCCGACATCAAACCAACGCTACGTGCCGCTCTGTGACTCAATTGGGGTGCATGTTGGTACGCTTGAAAGCACTATTTTTGTCTTTCACCAGAGCCAACCAGATGATTTTTGCGCACCCCCACCGCTGCGCACCGTCACGCACGCGGCACCCGCCGACATCAAACCAACGCTACGTGCCGCTCTGTGACTCAATTGGGGTGCATGTTGGTACGCTTGAAGACACTATTTTTGTCTTTCACCAGAGCCGACCAGATGATTTTTGCGCACCCCCACCGCTGCGCACCGTCACGCACGCGGCACCCGCCGACATCAAACCAACGCTACGTGCCGCTCTGTGACTCAATTGGGGTGCATGTTGGTACGCTTGAAGACACTATTCCGGGGGTGGACAATGAATCTCGCGGGTGTTGCAGTCAGCTGTAGAGCAAGTCCTAAGGAACAAAGTGATATGCTTAAAAAGTGCAGCCTTTTGTGACACCCACCCCACGGCACCCCTTGTGCATTGGGTTGGTGTCGTCGGGTGCCTCGTGATGGTGTGCAGCGGTGGTGGTCCGCAAAAAAACATCTGGTCTTCTTCTCAGTGTTCTCAGCGTTCTCAGGTCTCACAACGCAGGAGAAACAGCAGTTTTTTTTTTTTTTTTTTTTTTTTTTTTTTTTTGGAAGTGATCAGTTACATTGGGCGGGACCAAGCAACCTGTGGTTCACTCCATAAAAAGATCCAGCGGGAGGATGGGGCAACCTGTTGTGACACCCACCCCACGGCACCCCTTGTGCAGGGGACACCATCGCAGGGCCGTGCAGACAGCTCCGTGAGAAGCAGCCCCGAAGGGCATCCAGGGCCTGACCGTGCGCCCAGTGTCCTCTATACACCACAGCCGTCCGTAGACCAACTGCGGCAGGTCACAGACCATGTTTGCCCCAATATGGCAAGGCCCTGGACCGGTCTAATGACTCACCATCCATATGTCAAAAGCAGTGCTAAGACACTCACATGCTGCAACCCTACAGAGCCAAGATACAACACACACCAGCACAAATCATGAAAGCCATTAGAGACACACAGGCAAAAGACAGCTACTCATTGGCACACAAAAAGCCAGAAGTCAGCAGGCAAGTCAAACAGACACACACGCACAAGTCTGTATGCACGCGCATGCACACAGCTAATCGGGCACAAACAGTCCACCGCGCCACACCAAATCTCTACAGCATGCTAGCTGGCGAGCGTGCACTCGAGCCAACACACAACAGTCCATGCAACACCAGCCCTACAACAAGCAACACGCATGTGTGACCTTGCATGCACTGGAGTTGGTACACGTGCATGCCACACAAGATTAACTCTCACACAAGCAGCAGACCACCAACACGTACACATGCATACATTGCAAGGCGCCGTATTTGAAGGGTATCCACCCTCGCGTATGGGGCACCTGACAACATGGACTATGCACTATGGACTGACAACATGGACTATGCAGTTCGTGATGGAAGTCCACGACGCTCTCTATTGATAAGTGATTCGTTCTATATATGTTCGTACCTTCATTTCGCACCATCTCCGAGCACCTGGCGTGCCATGTGGGCTTGGAACGGAACAGCAACAGCATCGCACGAGCCAGCACAGCGTTTGGGTGCCAGGAGCTGCATGGAGGCTTCAGCGCTTGTTGATAGTCTAAAGGATATGTGGAAAACGTCGTGAGCAGGTTCGGACAGCATGCATGTGCTTGTGGAATGCTTGGCAGAACACTCAACAGTAACAGCAACAGTAACGGTATCCTGGCTCACTGCCGGGCTGTTTCCGGACTAGCACTTGGGTCTCAAACATCACATTAGCATGCAGTCGTTCAGCAGCACGCGGCAGCAGCAGTGGCTGCCGCACCAGCAGCAGTATGTGCAGCAGCGGGCATGGGGCCCCACTCCAACAGCCCCACCAGCCCCACCAGCCCCACCAGCCCCAGGAGGCTGGTGGGAGGCCTCACCTTGGCAGCTGATGTCGTATTCTGAGCTGCAGGAGTCTCCACCTCTGACAGCAGAACCCCCTGCCATCCGTGGTGCAGCCACCTTCAGCGTTAGGCTCCACTTCAACAAATCAGCACCGCAGTGCAGGCTGCGGGACTGCCCGCAGCGCTTCACGGCGCTGGACACCGCCTGCTTCCAGGGCGGCCAACAGCTGGTGGAGGACCCTGACTGCAGCATCCTCCTGCAGCACGCGCAGTGCCACAGAACCTGCAGCAAAGCAGAGGCCAGTGGCAGGGACGGCTTTGTGGATGTGCTGCTGCATGCTGCAGACGCAGCGGTTGCAGCGGCACAGCAGTGTGTTAGCAGCGGCTCCGTCAAGGTGGGGCAGTACAGAGTGCCGGTCAGCTGGGCCACAGTGGCACAGCCAGCTAACAGCGTGCGGGTGGTCATAGCAAACCCGCCACTTCAGTTCACGCGGCAGGGCTTCATGGAGTGCCTGCTGGAGGCAGCGGGGTACGGGGACGTTGACATCGTGCATGAGCAGCTGGGAAACAGTAGGGTGTCAGGAGATGCTGCAATGCGCATCCCGTGTGCAGACGCCATTGTGGCGTATGTGCGGCCACCGGCAGATGATCCCCTCCTGCGCCGCATGCCCGACAGCTTCGAGGTTCCCGACCGACCAGGGCTGCCAGCCAGCATATACGTGGATGGGCGTACAGCCCAGCAGCCGCAGCGGTGGCAGCAGGAGCAGCAACAGCAGCTGCAAGCACGGCAGCGTGGACAGCAGCTGCAGCAAAAGCGCATCCTGCGCGTGCAGCAGCAGGAGGACGTCAGCCGCCACACGCAGCAGCAGGTGCGCGCGGCGGTTACACGGCAACCCCAGCGAGCGCCAGCACAGCAACAGCAACAGCAGCAGCAGCCACAGCAACAACAACAACAGCAGCCGCAGCAGCAGCAGCAGCAGCCGCCCAATGACCAGGCAATGGATGATGTGCAGCACCAGGCCGCTGCATACCACCAGGAGCAGCAGCAAGCAGCTGGGCAGGCCGCTGCTGCCGCCGTAGCAGCAGCTTTCCCTGCAGTGCAGCACCAGCAAGCAGGTGCCCGCCCACCCTTCCCTCCCGACCCTTTCGCACAAGGCCAAGCAGCAGCAGCATGTTATGAGCGCTGGCGCGGGGATGAGCAGGCAGAATACCTCTGCAGGCGAGCAGAGGACATCATGGCTGACCGGCCGTTCACCAGCAGTGACAGGGACACTATGCTACGCACCTTCTACGAGCAGCAGGGAGGGGCTGTCAGCACCACAGCCTTGGAGGAGCAGTGGCTGAAGCGGTACTTCCCCGCTGCTGCTGCCTCCTATGGGGAGGAGGACGAGCAGGACGGGGCCGCCGATGCTGCCGATGGGGGCAGCAGCGACGCAGTCCTAGGGAGCAGGGACCAGGGGCAGCAGCAGGGTGAGCCTGACACCGGTGCAGCAGCGGCAGCTGCAGCTGCACCACCGCAGGAACTGCGCCGCTCTGGCCGGCTGCACAGGGAGCCGGACCCCATCCACTCCGCGCATCTGAAGGACTTTGCGACCCTTAGTAAGCAGCAGCAGCACAAGAAGGGCAAGACAGCAGCAGCAGCAGCCACCCAGCTAAACACGCCGCCACAACATCCTCGCCCACGCAGTGGGCGCGACCCGTAATGGCACAAGCAGCAGCGCATGGCCTGCGGCCCTTCAGCATGACAGGCGACAACGTCAATGGGCTGGCCATTGCAGCCAAGCGCAGGCCCTTCTTCGCGTGGCTGCAGCAGCAGGCCTTTGATGTTGTCATGCTGGCAGAGACCCACAGCATATCCCAACAGCAATTTCAGCGGTGGGTGCGGCAGGGGGCAGGGCAGGGCAGGCCTTGGCAGGGGTTCAGCTACTCGCACAGCAAACCCCGGGTACCAGGCGAGCGTGTTACGGCTGGGGTGGCAGTGCTGCTGTCGTCGAGGATTGTGAAGCCGGACACAGAGCCGGTGGTAGAGTATACAGACGGGGCGGGCAGGGTCCTTAGGGTGGCATGGACAACCCCATGGGGTCAGCAGATGGCGGCAGTGGCTGTGTACGCTCCTGTTGACCATACAGAGCGCGCAGCCTGGTTTGAGGGGCCGTTGCAGGAGGCTTTGGAGTCGGGCGCACTGGGATCCAGCATGATGGTGGGAGGGGACTTTAACTGCGCCATGCAGGAGGTGGATGTGCAGCCAGCTGCAGGGATGCGCCCCCGGCAGTCCAGCCGCATGGTGGGCGCCGTGCAGCTGCAGCAGGTCACCTCAAGGTCAGGGTTGGTGGATGCCTGGCGTCACCATAACCCGCACGCCAGGCAGCCCACCCATTACAGCTACAACCCCAGCACAGCCAGCAGCAACGGCGGAGGCAGCAGGCAGGGAGGTGGGGGGCAAGCAGCGGCGCATGCAGCCACCTCTGCCGGCAGGATTGACTATGTCTTCCTGTCAGCAGACCTGGTGGATGCTGGCTGGCTGCAGAAGGCCACACAGCACAGGAGGTACCCTGCGGACCACCGCCCTGTGGTGGTCAAACTGCAGCCGCCCAACATGCCGCTGCTGGGGCAGAGCAGGTGGCGGTTCCCCAACGCAGCCATGGCAGACCCTGTGTTTGTCACAGCACTGCAGGACAGCTTTGACGCAGCCATACAGCAGCAGCAGCAGCAGCGGGTGGGGGGGGTTAACCCGGCAGCAGAGTTGGCGCAGCTCCAGGAGCACGCAACTGCT
Organism: Desmodesmus armatus; assembly: GCA_007449985.2. Lineage (NCBI taxonomy): Eukaryota > Viridiplantae > Chlorophyta > Chlorophyceae > Sphaeropleales > Scenedesmaceae > Desmodesmus > Desmodesmus armatus. The sequence goes on from VIIQ02000826.1 coordinate 43,018, forward strand.
GCTACCTTGATCATACAGAAGCGGCTGAAGCTGCAGCGCCAGGCAGAGCTGCGGCGGCTGCGGCTAGCCGTGGCACGAGCAAACACACAGCATCGGGCCGAAGGCACAGCTCAGACGCAGGAGAACATCCTGGCAGCGGAGGAGCAGCTGACTGACTTTGAGGTCCAACAGCGCCGGCAGCAGGGGGAGGCAGGGGATGTGATCTGGGAGGTCTATGGGGACGGGAAGCCCAGCTTCTGGGGATACCGCGTGGGCAAGGAGCTGCCGGAGCCGCAGTACATCAGTGCAGTAGCTGCGGTGGACGGCAGCACCATCTCCACCAACACCAGGGCGGGGGTCGCGGCCGCAGGGGACACGTTAGCCGACTTCTTTGACCCGGCGGCTGGCGGCTTGTTCTCCTGCCATCCCACAGATGCAGCGCAGCAGCAGGAGCTGCTTGCAGGCATCGATAAGAAGCTCACAGCGGAGCAGCAGCAGCAGTGTCTGGGGCCAAACGGGGACGGCACCATCACCCTTGAGGAGGCAAAAGCAGCATTAGACAGCTTGCCCAGGGGGAAGGTGCCGGGCAGTGATGGGCTCACATACGAATTTTACAGCACCTTCTGGTCGCAGATGGGCCCACCCTTTGTGGCAGCGTGCAACCACCTGTTCTCTCAGGAGGCTGCACAGCTGTCGCCTGAGCAGCGCCTGGGGCTGATCACCCTCCTGTTCAAGGGCGGGGGGAAGCCTAGGGAGCAGACAGCCAGCTACCGACCCATCACCCTGCTCAACTGTGACGTCAAGATCCTGGCAAAGGTGGTGGTGCTGCGGGTGGGGCCTGTCCTTGACAGCATCATAGACAGCGGGCAGACAGCGTTTGTGCCAGGAAGGGATATAGCAGACAACGTGCTGCTACACCTGGAGGAAATCGACTACCTCCAGGCACAGCAGCAGCCAGGCTGTATCGCCTTCCTGGACTTTGAGAAGGCTTACGACCGGTTGGACAGGGGGTGGCTGTTTCAGTGCATGTCCGCCATGCAGTTCCCAGCTGGCATCCTCAGATGGGTGCAGCTGCTGCTGGCAGGCACGCAGGGCCGCATTGTCTTCAACGGCGGCCACCTCAGCCGGCTGTTTGACATCCCCTCGGGGTGCGCGCAAGGCAGCCCCCTCAGCCCGCTGTTGTACGTCATAGCAGCGCAGCCACTGGCAGCCAGGTGTAGGGCTCTTCAGGCAGCAGGGGAGGTAGACAGCATTAGGATGCCAGACGGGTCGGTTGCACCCTGCTGCATGCAGCATGCAGATGACACCACTCTGCATGCAGCCAGCAGGGAGGGGGTGCGGGTGCTGCTGCAGAGGGCAGTGGAGCCGTTCTGCGCTGCAAGCGGTGCCAAGCTGAACGTTGGCAAATGTCAGGGGATGGAGGTGGGTGTACAGCAGCCGTTCGTGGGTGTTGACCCAGGCACCGGCATCCCATTCCCCGACACAGCGCAGCACCCCATCAGGCATCTAGGGATTCTGTTGTCAGCAGCAGGGGCGGAACAGCATGCAGCAGCGTTGTTCACACAGCGGTTGCAGACCATCTCGTGGCGAGTGCGGCAATGGGCGCGGCAGGATCTCACGTATGTGGGGCGCTGTGCAGTGGCACGGCAGGTCATGGCCTCCTGCCTCACCTACCACGCGCAGTTTGTGCCGGTGCCAGCCGACCTCATGGCCAGGATTCACCGTCGCATGACAGCCTTTGTGATGGGACAGGGCTGCGCTCGGGAGGCTCACATCAAGCAGTGGAACGAGAGCCCTCCTGCAGCTGTGGCCAGCCTGTCTGTCGCCATGGGAGGGTCAGGCCAGGTGGATGCCAGGGCGCATGCAGCAGCGATGCAGGCACGCACAGCAGCAGCGCTGCTGCATCCCCGTCGGGCAGCCTGGAAGCTCTTCATGAGGGCTAACCTGCGCCATGCACTGCCAGGCCTAGGGGAGGCGGTGCTGGTGCAGCAGTCGAAGGCGCCGCTGCAGGCAGCAGTCAGGGAAGGTAGGCTTCGGCAGCGCCACGCAGCGTACGTGGAGGCCTTCCAGCGGGTGGGCATCCACAGGCATGTTCAGCATGATGCTATGAGCTTTCAGCAGCTGCGGCTGGAGCTGCTGGTGGGCAATCACAGCGTGGGCAGCAGCACCGACGGGGTCATGCTGTCTGCAGCAGGCAGCCTGCCTCCACCTCTCAACAGGGGTGCAGGTACCACACTGGGTCAGGTGCAGCAGCTGCTGACGGGGCAGCCGGCCCAGGACGGAGTGGTGCTGCCGCCGCCGTGGCAGCACACGCTGCAGGAGGGCAGCGCAGGCCCATGGCAGACAGACATGCAGCAGCAGTGGGTGCAGCAGGAAGGGGATGGGGGGGTCAGGGTTTTTAGGGTGCAGCAGGATGGCAGGCTGGAGGCATCTGACGCGGGCATGCCAGCCCCTCAGAACCTTCAGTGGGTGCCCTGCTGTGTGGTGGATGTGTCGCAGGTGCTGCATCCATCCTTTCCACTGCTGCAACAGCAGCAGCGGCAGCAACAGTCCCAGGAGGAGGAGCAGGATGCAGGGGTGTCCCAGCCAACACAGCAGCAGCAACAGCCGCCGCAGGAAGCATCCCGGCAGACGCAGCGACAACAGCAACCACCAAGATCGCCAGTGTTCCTGGTGGGTGCATGGGGAGACATAAAGGTGGACCCTAGTGTATGGGGGTTGGGGATCGCTGTGGGGGTGCTGCAGTTCAAGCCCAAAGTGGCCACACAGCGGCTGCTGCAGCACCATTGCGCGCAGCACCACAGGGAGGGATGGGTTCCAGGAGTGGGCATGCGCCCGCGGCTGTGGCGCAACCGCCTGGGCGCTGAGGCGCTACAGGAGGGCCTGCAGGAGATGGAAGCAGCACAGCAGCGCTCCTTCCAGCAAATGCAGCAAGGCGGCACATCGGGTGGGAGCCAAGGGGACAGCAGCGGTAGGCAGCGCTTCAGCGATGCTGCCCTCATGGCAGCATACCATGCGCCGTGGATGGACCCACCACGGGAGAGAGAGCTCCCACGGCAGCGCGCGGCAGCAGCAGCAGCAGTGGTCACGATGCAGAGGCAACAGCAGCTACAGCAGCAGCTGCAGATCAGCAGCCCTGCGCAGGATGACCTGCAGGACCCCATAACGCAAGCCATGGGGCCTGTGGACAGTAGCAGCTACCAGTGGGTGGCCGCTTACAGGAGGGCAGGGCACAAACGACTGCCGCGGTCACTGCGGGCGTTTGGGTGGCGCTTGCTGCATGCAGGGGTGAAGGTGGGTGCAAGGCGCATGCTGTCTTCAGGCAGGACGGACCATGCGCAGTTCGTTTGCCCTGCACAGCAGTGCCAGCAGCAGCTGCAGCTGGAGACCCTTACGCACTTGTTTGTGGAGTGTCCTGTGGCAGCTGCAGCATGGCAGTGGTTTGCACAGCTTTGGCAACTGGTGCAGCCGGGAGCAGTCGTCCCGGTCAGCAGCAGCCGTGTGCTGCTGCTTGATGATGACAGTGTGTGGGCCCCGCCGCTGGCGCAGCAGCAGCTGTGGACATACATGCGGCTACTGTTGTTGGAGTCCATCTGGCTGGTGCGCAGCAGCTGCTACTCCACCAGCCAGCCTGTCAGCAGCCAGGACAGTGCTGACAGCACCACTACCAGCAGCAGCACCACCAGCACCAGTAGCAGCACGGACGGCCACCAGGGTGGCAGTGGGAGCAGCCAGGGCCCTGCTGCAGCAGCATCCAGCAGCGGGCGGTTCACGGCTAAGGCTGTCGCGTGCCGGTTCCGCTCGCAGCTGCAGCAGCAGATGAGGCGAGATTGGCGACGGGTGGGGGTGGATGTCCGGCTGGGCTCGGGGGTACCACTGGCATGGCTGCGAGGCCCGTCGCCTGTGCTATCCCTTGACTCCTTCTGGCGCAGATGGGGCTCCATCTTCACTGTCGAGGAGGACGGGGAGGTGGCCGTTGCAATCAGCACAGCAGGGTTGTGAGGGGTGGTGCACTGCACCGCGTTTGGTGGGGACAACAGGTGTGTTGGAGGTGGAAGGGTGTGTGACTTCTGATGGGACATACTGGGCGCATGCCGCACGATTGTGATGGGGTGTGCAGGGCTGATAGGGGGACAATTTGCGTGGTCACAGGTGTCCAGGTTTGATTGATGGGAGTATTGTGAGGGGATTGGGATGGGCAGGGCACGCCTGGGGTGTTGGAGTCTCATGCCAGGCTGGGAGGAACGGGGACTGTGCAGTGTGTATAGGTTGAGAATCAGCCAGGGAGTGTGTGTTTCTTGCAGAATGCGCGCAGTGTGGAGCCTGCCCCTGTGAGTGCAAATGTGGTAGGCTGTGGGTGCTAGGACTGTCTTGGTGGTGTGTCTTGCGAGCGCACGTGTACTTCATGCTGTGTTTGCAAGGTCAAATAGTAGCTGGGTGCTGAGTGTGCACAGTGTGAGACTTGGGGGCATATTGGGTACGTGGTTTGTGTTGGTGTCGCGTATGTGTCGGTGGTGTGCTCTTGCGTGAGAGTTGCTGTTGTTCACAGTGTGGAGATCAACCATGTGTGCAAGGTGGTTTGCTGCTGGTGCACAGTGCGACACTAGGTGGCATAGTATGTACGTGGTTTGACCCTAGTGCATAGTCCATGTTGTCAGGTGCCCCATACGCGAGGGTGGATACCCTTCAAATACGGCGCCTTGCAATGTATGCATGTGTACGTGTTGGTGGTCTGCTGCTTGTGTGAGAGTTAATCTTGTGTGGCATGCACGTGTACCAACTCCAGTGCATGCAAGGTCACACATGCGTGTTGCTTGTTGTAGGGCTGGTGTTGCATGGACTGTTGTGTGTTGGCTCGAGTGCACGCTCGCCAGCTAGCATGCTGTAGAGATTTGGTGTGGCGCGGTGGACTGTTTGTGCCCGATTAGCTGTGTGCATGCGCGTGCATACAGACTTGTGCGTGTGTGTCTGTTTGACTTGCCTGCTGACTTCTGGCTTTTTGTGTGCCAATGAGTAGCTGTCTTTTGCCTGTGTGTCTCTAATGGCTTTCATGATTTGTGCTGGTGTGTGTTGTATCTTGGCTCTGTAGGGTTGCAGCATGTGAGTGTCTTAGCACTGCTTTTGACATATGGATGGTGAGTCATTAGACCGGTCCATGGGCCTTGCCATATTGGGGCAAACATGGTCTGTGACCTGCCGCAGTTGGTCTACGGACGGCTGTGGTGTATAGAGGACACTGGGCGCACGGTCAGGCCCTGGATGCCCTTCGGGGCTGCTTCTCACGGAGCTGTCTGCACGGCCCTGCGATGGTGTCCCCTGCACAAGGGGTGCCGTGGGGTGGGTGTCACAACAGGTTGCCCCATCCTCCCGCTGGATCTTTTTATGGAGTGAACCACAGGTTGCTTGGTCCCGCCCAATGTAACTGATCACTTCCAAAAAAAAAAAAAAAAAAAAAAAAAAAAAAAAGTGCAGCCTTGCTCTGGTGTTTCCGCAATTTGAATAAACGTATGCCCCGCTGCGCCAATTGGCGGTAAGCGGAATTCTCGTTTTTTCGGCCCAGCTGGCCCCAGCACTGGCTCTCAGATGTTTTTCCTGTATCTCTGCAAGGCCGTGCTTTTTTTTTTTTTTTTTTTTTTTTTTTTTTTGGAAGTGATCAAGCAAGGCCGTGCTAGCTTGTGCCTTGTATCTGTGCGGTGTACATGCAGCAAGAGCGAAGTATTGCTGCAGTGAGATTGTGCTGTCTCGCCCTGTACTGTGTTGGAGCGGTGAAATTGGCATTCTGGGACCTGGGGTAACTGATGTTTTTTTTTTTTTTTTTTTTTTTTTTTTTTTTTTGGAAGTAACTGATGTGACCTTCAGCATACTGTACCACATAAAGGCCTCACCGCGGGCTCATCTGCGTAGCTGATTCCGCTTGATAGTGTTGTTGTGAGTCGAAATGTGCTGCGGCTGCTGCAGCACCATTGCGCGCAGCACCACAGGGAGGGATGGGTTCCAGGAGTGGGCATGCGCCCGCGGCTGTGGCGCAACCGCCTGGGCGCTGAGGCGCTACAGGAGGGCCTGCAGGAGATGGAAGCAGCACAGCAGCGCTCCTTCCAGCAAATGCAGCAAGGCGGCACATCGGGTGGGAGCCAAGGGACAGCAGCGGTAGGCAGCGCTTCAGCGATGCTGCCCTCATGGCAGCATACCATGCGCCGTGGATGGACCCACCACGGGAGAGAGAGCTCCCACGGCAGCGCGCGGCAGCAGCAGCAGCAGTGGTCACGATGCAGAGGCAACAGCAGCTACAGCAGCAGCTGCAGATCAGCAGCCCTGCGCAGGATGACCTGCAGGACCCCATAACGCAAGCCATGGGGCCTGTGGACAGTAGCAGCTACCAGTGGGTGGCCGCTTACAGGAGGGCAGGGCACAAACGACTGCCGCGGTCACTGCGGGCGTTTGGGTGGCGCTTGCTGCATGCAGGGGTGAAGGTGGGTGCAAGGCGCATGCTGTCTTCAGGCATGACGGACCATGCGCAGTTTTTTTTTTTTTTTTTTTTTTTTTTTTTTTTTTTTTTTTTTTTTTTTTTTTTTTTTTTTTTTTGGAAGTGATCAGTTACATTGGGCGGGACCAAGCAACCTGTGGTTCACTCCATAAAAAGATCCAGCGGGAGGATGGGGCAACCTGTTGTGACACCCACCCCACGGCACCCCTTGTGCAGGGGACACCATCGCAGGGCCGTGCAGACAGCTCCGTGAGAAGCAGCCCCGAAAAAAAAAAAAAAAAAAAAAAAAAGAAGCAGCCCCGAAGGGCATCCAGGGCCTGACCGTGCGCCCAGTGTCCTCTATACACCACAGCCGTCCGTAGACCAACTGCGGCAGGTCACAGACCATGTTTGCCCCAATATGGCAAGGCCCATGGACCGGTCTAATGACTCACCATCCATGCGCAGTTCGTTTGCCCTGCACAGCAGTGCCAGCAGCAGCTGCAGCTGGAGACCCTTACGCACTTGTTTGTGGAGTGTCCTGTGGCAGCTGCAGCATGGCAGTGGTTTGCACAGCTTTGGCAACTGGTGCAGCCGGGAGCAGTCGTCCCGGTCAGCAGCAGCCGTGTGCTGCTGCTTGATGATGACAGTGTGTGGGCCCCGCCGCTGGCGCAGCAGCAGCTGTGGACATACATGCGGCTACTGTTGTTGGAGTCCATCTGGCTGGTGCGCAGCAGCTGCTACTCCACCAGCCAGCCTGTCAGCAGCCAGGACAGTGCTGACAGCACCACTACCAGCAGCAGCACCACCAGCACCAGTAGCAGCACGGACGGCCACCAGGGTGGCAGTGGGAGCAGCCAGGGCCCTGCTGCAGCAGCATCCAGCAGCGGGCGGTTCACGGCTAAGGCTGTCGCGTGCCGGTTCCGCTCGCAGCTGCAGCAGCAGATGAGGCGAGATTTTTTTTTTTTTTTTTTTTTTTTTTTTTTTTTGGAAGTGATCAGTTACATTGGGCGGGACCAAGCAACCTGTGGTTCACTCCATAAAAAGATCCAGCGGGAGGATGGGGCAACCTGTTGTGACACCCACCCCACGGCACCCCTTGTGCAGGGGACACCATCGCAGGGCCGTGCAGACAGCTCCGTGAGAAGCAGCCCCGAAGGGCATCCAGGGCCTGACCGTGCGCCCAGTGTCCTCTATACACCACAGCCGTCCGTAGACCAACTGCGGCAGGTCACAGACCATGTTTGCCCCAATATGGCAAGGCCCATGGACCGGTCTAATGACTCACCATCCATATGTCAAAAGCAGTGCTAAGACACTCACATGCTGCAACCCTACAGAGCCAAGATACAACACACACCAGCACAAATCATGAAAGCCATTAGAGACACACAGGCAAAAGACAGCTACTCATTGGCACACAAAAAGCCAGAAGTCAGCAGGCAAGTCAAACAGACACACACGCACAAGTCTGTATGCACGCGCATGCACACAGCTAATCGGGCACAAACAGTCCACCGCGCCACACCAAATCTCTACAGCATGCTAGCTGGCGAGCGTGCACTCGAGCCAACACACAACAGTCCATGCAACACCAGCCCTACAACAAGCAACACGCATGTGTGACCTTGCATGCACTGGAGTTGGTACACGTGCATGCCACACAAGATTAACTCTCACACAAGCAGCAGACCACCAACACGTACACATGCATACATTGCAAGGCGCCGTATTTGAAGGGTATCCACCCTCGCGTATGGGGCACCTGACAACATGGACTATGCACTAGGGTCAAACCACGTACATACTATGCCACCTAGTGTCGCACTGTGCACCAGCAGCAAACCACCTTGCACACATGGTTGATCTCCACACTGTGAACAACAGCAACTCTCACGCAAGAGCACACCACCGACACATACGCGACACCAACACAAACCACGTACCCAATATGCCCCCAGTCTCACACTGTGCACACTCAGCACCCAGCTACTATTTGACCTTGCAAACACAGCATGAAGTACACGTGCGCTCGCAAGACACACCACCAAGACAGTCCTAGCACCCACAGCCTACCACATTTGCACTCACAGGGGCAGGCTCCACACTGCGCGCATTCTGCAAGAAACACACACTCCCTGGCTGATTCTCAACCTATACACACTGCACAGTCCCCGTTCCTCCCAGCCTGGCATGAGACTCCAACACCCCAGGCGTGCCCTGCCCATCCCAATCCCCTCACAATACTCCCATCAATCAAACCTGGACACCTGTGACCACGCAAATTGTCCCCCTATCAGCCCTGCACACCCCATCACAATCGTGCGGCATGCGCCCAGTATGTCCCATCAGAAGTCACACACCCTTCCACCTCCAACACACCTGTTGTCCCCACCAAACGCGGTGCAGTGCACCACCCCTCACAACCCTGCTGTGCTGATTGCAACGGCCACCTCCCCGTCCTCCTCGACAGTGAAGATGGAGCCCCATCTGCGCCAGAAGGAGTCAAGGGATAGCACAGGCGACGGGCCTCGCAGCCATGCCAGTGGTACCCCCGAGCCCAGCCGGACATCCACCCCCACCCGTCGCCAATCTCGCCTCGCAGCAGCAGATGAGGCGAGATTGGCGACGGGTGGGGGTGGATGTCCGGCTGGGCTCGGGGTACCACTGGCATGGCTGCGAGGCCCGTCGCCTGTGCTATCCCTTGACTCCTTCTGGCGCAGATGGGGCTCCATCTTCACTGTCGAGGAGGACGGGGAGGTGGCCGTTGCAATCAGCACAGCAGGGTTGTGAGGGGTGGTGCACTGCACCGCGTTTGGTGGGGACAACAGGTGTGTTGGAGGTGGAAGGGTGTGTGACTTCTGATGGGACATACTGGGCGCATGCCGCACGATTGTGATGGGGTGTGCAGGGCTGATAGGGGGACAATTTGCGTGGTCACAGGTGTCCAGGTTTGATTGATGGGAGTATTGTGAGGGGATTGGGATGGGCAGGGCACGCCTGGGGTGTTGGAGTCTCATGCCAGGCTGGGAGGAACGGGGACTGTGCAGTGTGTATAGGTTGAGAATCAGCCAGGGAGTGTGTGTTTCTTGCAGAATGCGCGCAGTGTGGAGCCTGCCCCTGTGAGTGCAAATGTGGTAGGCTGTGGGTGCTAGGACTGTCTTGGTGGTGTGTCTTGCGAGCGCACGTGTACTTCATGCTGTGTTTGCAAGGTCAAATAGTAGCTGGGTGCTGAGTGTGCACAGTGTGAGACTTGGGGGCATATTGGGTACGTGGTTTGTGTTGGTGTCGCGTATGTGTCGGTGGTGTGCTCTTGCGTGAGAGTTGCTGTTGTTCACAGTGTGGAGATCAACCATGTGTGCAAGGTGGTTTGCTGCTGGTGCACAGTGCGACACTAGGTGGCATAGTATGTACGTGGTTTGACCCTAGTGCATAGTCCATGTTGTCAGGTGCCCCATACGCGAGGGTGGATACCCTTCAAATACGGCGCCTTGCAATGTATGCATGTGTACGTGTTGGTGGTCTGCTGCTTGTGTGAGAGTTAATCTTGTGTGGCATGCACGTGTACCAACTCCAGTGCATGCAAGGTCACACATGCGTGTTGCTTGTTGTAGGGCTGGTGTTGCATGGACTGTTGTGTGTTGGCTCGAGTGCACGCTCGCCAGCTAGCATGCTGTAGAGATTTGGTGTGGCGCGGTGGACTGTTTGTGCCCGATTAGCTGTGTGCATGCGCGTGCATACAGACTTGTGCGTGTGTGTCTGTTTGACTTGCCTGCTGACTTCTGGCTTTTTGTGTGCCAATGAGTAGCTGTCTTTTGCCTGTGTGTCTCTAATGGCTTTCATGATTTGTGCTGGTGTGTGTTGTATCTTGGCTCTGTAGGGTTGCAGCATGTGAGTGTCTTAGCACTGCTTTTGACATATGGATGGTGAGTCATTAGACCGGTCCATGGGCCTTGCCATATTGGGGCAAACATGGTCTGTGACCTGCCGCAGTTGGTCTACGGACGGCTGTGGTGTATAGAGGACACTGGGCGCACGGTCAGGCCCTGGATGCCCTTCGGGGCTGCTTCTCACGGAGCTGTCTGCACGGCCCTGCGATGGTGTCCCCTGCACAAGGGGTGCCGTGGGGTGGGTGTCACAACAGGTTGCCCCATCCTCCCGCTGGATCTTTTTATGGAGTGAACCACAGGTTGCTTGGTCCCGCCCAATGTAACTGATCACTTCCAAAAAAAAAAAAAAAAAAAAAAAAAAAAAAAGAAATGTGCTGCCAGTCGCTGCTGTGTGGTTGCTCTTTTGTCCGTGGTTGGCTGACGTAACCGTTGACTGTGTTTCTGGCGCTGCTGAGCCTCTCAGGGAGTCTTTGGACCGAGCTACGCGAGAACAGCCTGGCAAGCCTCGTAACTTTGTGGAAGGAATGCGCACATTAAACGCAGTTGCTTTGCATAAGAACCGCTGCACACGAGTGCGTCTGCTTGGGCTGAGCCGGCGAAACCCCCAGAGAATTTTTTTTTTTTTTTTTTTTTTTTTTTTGGAAGTGATCAGTTACATTGGGCGGGACCAAGCAACCTGTGGTTCACTCCATAAAAGATCCAGCGGGAGGATGGGGCAACCTGTTGTGACACCCACCCCACGGCACCCCTTGTGCCCCAGAGAATCATTGTCCACCCCCCTGTGTCTAACCCCTGACCTGCACCCTGACTGACGTCCGTGTTCTCTGCGGAAACACGGACGATTGCGGCCTTGTTTTCAGTGAAATCAATGCTTGTAATGCGTACGTTCTTGTCAGCTCTGCAGCCCGTGTGCAACTCGCCATCTTGATTTTAGCAGTCAGCAGGAGTGTCAGCATCTGCTGTGCTGGATTCTTGGTTTCTTCTAGCGGCTTCATCTTGCTCTGCAATTCAAACAGTTGAACTTGTATGTTGTCAAGTAAAAGTTTCAGCTTAGCAGAGAGGCTGGAGCAGCAGCAGCAGCAGCTGAGGGCTGGTGTGATGTTCCAGATCAACCAACAGGTGTGTGGGCCACACTGCAGCACACCAGCAGGAGCATCGGCCCCATGGAGCATTCTCAACATTATGATTTCACTTGGTGAATGCATTGGAGGCCCCCTGCACATCCAGATCAGGCTCAGCACAGAACAGCCTTGGCAGCAGCAGTAGCAGTAATTGCAAGAACAGTGCCACTAAGCTGCATGAGACCCACAGCAGAGCTACACAGCAGAAGCAGCCAGCCTGCATGGTGCTGGATCAGCAGTTGAAAACCGAAGCAACTGCTCCCTGCCCTTCCTGCAGGTACTTACAGCCAACATCTTTTTTTTTTTTTTTTTTTTTTTTTTTTTTGGAAGTGATCAGTTACATTGGGCGGGACAAGCAACCTGTGGTTCACTCCATAAAAAGATCCAGCGGGAGGATGGGGCAACCTGTTGTGACACCCACCCCACGGCACCCCACGGCACCCCACGGCACCCCACAGCCAACATCCAACACTAAGGAGGCACCACGACGACACGAGTCGAGCCCCACACCATGACCACCAGATGCAAGGAGCAGATGAGACCCATAGGTGGGTGAGACTGGTGTGTCACGCAGCAGCAGCAGAGATGTATGCCAGCACCACAGGCAGCTGCCTTGGTGAGGCAGAGCAACCGTGCAGTTGAAGGGTGCCAAACCACAATCGCTGCTACGACGCACAAGCGTTACAGCGCTCAGCTGAGCTCAAGGGCAGTGTAGTTGCCACCAACAGCAGTGAATGCCTCCCAAGTGTCTGGCAGTGTGGTGATATCAGATGCAGTCCTGCTGGCTGGCATAGGGCATTCAAAAGTAGCATACTGCCCCTTGGACCTTTGTGGGTAGCGTTCGTGTTGGGGTATAATTTTTTTTTTTTTTTTTTTTTTTTTTTGGAAGTGATCAGTTACATTGGGCGGGACCAAGCAACCTGTGGTTCACTCCATAAAAAGATCCAGCGGGAGGATGGGGCAACCTGTTGTGACACCCACCCCACGGCACCCCTTGTGCAGGGGACACCATCGCAGGGCCGTGCAGACAGCTCCGTGAGAAGCAGCCCCGAAGGGCATCCAGGGCCTGACCGTGCGCCCAGTGTCCTCTATACACCACAGCCGTCCGTAGACCAACTGCGGCAGGTCACAGACCATGTTTGCCCCAATATGGCAAGGCCCATGGACCGGTCTAATGACTCACCATCCATATGTCAAAGCAGTGCTAAGACACTCACATGCTGCAACCCTACAGAGCCAAGATACAACACACACCAGCACAATCATGAAAGCCATTAGAGACACACAGGCAAAAGACAGCTACTCATTGGCACACAAAAAGCCAGAAGTCAGCAGGCAAGTCAACAGACACACACGCACAAGTCTGTATGCACGCGCATGCACACAGCTAATCGGGCACTGTTGGGTATAATTGCATACACTGCAGCAGCCAGCTGTGCGTCTCCTCATCCATGTGACTATGCACGTGCTCAATGGACCTCTTGCATTTAGTTGAGTGGGGTGGATCAAGCAGCAGCTGCCATCCCTGAGGCAGGAGGCTGGCTGCTTCGCTGTGCACCATGGGGACCCCAGTCGCTGCAGATGATGAAGTGCTCTGTGTGCCTCAGCCAGCAGCAACACATTTGTCCTGCAGCCCATGCACAGCTCCCTGAACATGTCATTGTTATGTGCTGTTGTAATGTATGTGGTTGGCTGGATGGATGTCCTGGCCCCCCTTTGTGTGCAGTGCATTGCGGCGAAACAAAGGCGACATGCGCTGCGGGGCGAACATGCACAGCAGCATAGCAGTGATGAGATGCCACAGATAGTCAACCCCACACACAGGGGGGTGGACAATGAATCTCGCGGGTGTTGCAGTCAGCTGTAGAGCAAGTCCTAAGGAACAAGTGATATGCTTAAAAGTGCAGCCTTGCTCTGGTGTTCCGCAATTTGAATAAACGTATGCCCCGCTGCGCCAATTGGCGGTAAGCGGAATTCTCGTTTTTCGGCCCAGCTGGCCCCAGCACTGGCTCTCAGATGTTTTTCCTGTATCTCTGCAAGGCCGTGCTAGCTTGTGCCTTGTATCTGTGCGGTGTACATGCAGCAAGAGCGAAGTATTGCTGCAGTGAGATTGTGCTGTCTCGCCCTGTACTGTGTTGGAGCGGTGAAATTGGCATTCTGGGACCTGGGGTAACTGATGTGACCTTCAGCATACTGTACCACATAAAGGCCTCACGCGGGCTCATCTGCGTAGCTGATTCCGCTTGATAGTGTTGTTGTGAGTCGAAATGTGCTGCCATTCCAAAAAAAAAAAAAAAAAAAAAAAAAAAAAATGTGCTGCCAAAAAAAAAAAAAAAAAAAGAAATGTGCTGCCAGTCGCTGCTGTGTGGTTGCTCTTTTGTCCGTGGTTGGCTGACGTAACGTTGACTGTGTTTCTGGCGCTGCTGAGCCTCTCAGGGAGTCTTTGGACCGAGCTACGCGAGAACAGCCTGGCAAGCCTCGTAACTTTGTGGAAGGAATGCGCACATTAAATGCAGTTGCTTTGCATAAGAACCGCTGCACACGAGTGCGTCTGCTTGGGCTGAGCCGGCGAAACCCCCAGAGAATCATTGTCCACCCCCCTGATTTTTGTCTTTCACCAGAGCCAACCAGATGATTTTTGCGCACCCCCACCGCTGCGCACCGTCACGCACGCGGCACCCGCCGACATCAAACCAACGCTACGTGCCGCTCTGTGACTCAATTGGGGTGCATGTTGGTACGCATGAAGACACTATTTTTCTTTCACCAGAGCCAACCAGATGATTTTTGCGCACCCCCACCGCTGCGCACCGTCACGCGGCACCCGCCGACATCAAACCAACGCTACGTGCCGCTCTGTGACTCAATTGGGGTGCATGTTGGTACGCTTGAAAGCACTATTTTTGTCTTTCACCAGAGCCAACCAGATGATTTTTGCGCACCCCCACCGCTGCGCACCGTCACGCACGCGGCACCCGCCGACATCAAACCAACGCTACGTGCCGCTCTGTGACTCAATTGGGGTGCATGTTGGTACGCTTGAAGACACTATTTTTGTCTTTCACCAGAGCCGACCAGATGATTTTTGCGCACCCCCACCGCTGCGCACCGTCACGCACGCGGCACCCGCCGACATCAAACCAACGCTACGTGCCGCTCTGTGACTCAATTGGGGTGCATGTTGGTACGCTTGAAAGCACTATTTTTGTCTGTCACCAGAGCCAACCAGATGATTTTTGCGCACCCCCACCGCTGCGCACCGTCACGCACGCGGCACCCGCCGACATCAAACCAACGCTACGTGCCGCTCTGTGACTCAATTGGGGTGCATGTTGGTACGCATGAAGACACTATTTTTGTCTTTCACCAGAGCCAACCAGATGATTTTTGCGCACCCCCACCGCTGCGCACCGTCACGCACGCGGCACCCGCCGACATCAAACCAACGCTACGTGCCGCTCTGTGACTCAATTGGGGTGCATGTTGGTACGCTTGAAGACACTATTTTTGTCTTTCACCAGAGCCGACCAGATGATTTTTGCGCACCCCCACCGCTGCGCACCGTCACGCACGCGGCACCCGCCGACATCAAACCAACGCTACGTGCCGCTCTGTGACTCAATTGGGGTGCATGTTGGTACGCTTGAAAGCACTATTTTTGTCTTTCACCAGAGCCAACCAGATGATTTTTGCGCACCCCCACCGCTGCGCACCGTCACGCACGCGGCACCCGCCGACATCAAACCAACGCTACGTGCCGCTCTGTGACTCAATTGGGGTGCATGTTGGTACGCATGAAGACACTATTTTTGTCTTTCACCAGAGCCAACCAGATGATTTTTGCGCACCCCCACCGCTGCGCACCGTCACGCGGCACCCGCCGACATCAAACCAACGCTACGTGCCGCTCTGTGACTCAATTGGGGTGCATGTTGGTACGCATGAAGACACTATTTTTGTCTTTCACCAGAGCCAACCAGATGATTTTTGCGCACCCCCACCGCTGCGCACCGTCACGCACGCGGCACCCGCCGACATCAAACCAACGCTACGTGCCGCTCTGTGACTCAATTGGGGTGCATGTTGGTACGCATGAAGACACTATTTTTGTCTTTCACCAGAGCCAACCAGATGATTTTTGCGCACCCCCACCGCTGCGCACCGTCACGCGGCACCCGCCGACATCAAACCAACGCTACGTGCCGCTCTGTGACTCAATTGGGGTGCATGATGATACGCATGAAGACACTATTTTTGTCTTTCACCAGAGCCAACCAGATGATTTTTGCGCACCCCCACCGCTGCGCACCGTCACGCACGCGGCACCCGCCGACATCAAACCAACGCTACGTGCCGCTCTGTGACTCAATTGGGGTGCATGTTGGTACGCTTGAAAGCACTATTTTTGTCTTTCACCAGAGCCAACCAGATGATTTTTGCGCACCCCCACCGCTGCGCACCGTCACGCACGCGGCACCCGCCGACATCAAACCAACGCTACGTGCCGCTCTGTGACTCAATTGGGGTGCATGTTGGTACGCATGAAGACACTATTTTTGTCTTTCACCAGAGCCAACCAGATGATTTTTGCGCACCCCCACCGCTGCGCACCGTCACGCGGCACCCGCCGACATCAAACCAACGCTACGTGCCGCTCTGTGACTCAATTGGGGTGCATGTTGGTACGCTTGAAAGCACTATTTTTGTCTTTCACCAGAGCCAACCAGATGATTTTTGCGCACCCCCACCGCTGCGCACCGTCACGCACGCGGCACCCGCCGACATCAAACCAACGCTACGTGCCGCTCTGTGACTCAATTGGGGTGCATGTTGGTACGCATGAAGACACTATTTTTGTCTTTCACCAGAGCCAACCAGATGATTTTTGCGCACCCCCACCGCTGCGCACCGTCACGCGGCACCCGCCGACATCAAACCAACGCTACGTGCCGCTCTGTGACTCAATTGGGGTGCATGTTGGTACGCTTGAAAGCACTATTTTTGTCTTTCACCAGAGCCAACCAGATGATTTTTGCGCACCCCCACCGCTGCGCACCGTCACGCACGCGGCACCCGCCGACATCAAACCAACGCTACGTGCCGCTCTGTGACTCAATTGGGGTGCATGTTGGTACGCATGAAGACACTATTTTCGTCTTTCACCAGAGCCAACCAGATGATTTTGCGCACCCCCACCGCTGCGCACCGTCACGCACGCGGCACCCGCCGACATCAAACCAACGCTACGTGCCGCTCTGTGACTCAATTGGGGTGCATGTTGGTACGCATGAAGACACTATTTTTGTCTTTCACCAGAGCCAACCAGATGATTTTTGCGCACCCCCACCGCTGCGCACCGTCACGCGGCACCCGCCGACATCAAACCAACGCTACGTGCCGCTCTGTGACTCAATTGGGGTGCATGTTGGTACGCATGAAGACACTATTTTTGTCTTTCACCAGAGCCAACCAGATGATTTTTGCGCACCCCCACCGCTGCGCACCGTCACGCGGCACCCGCCGACATCAAACCAACGCTACGTGCCGCTCTGTGACTCAATTGGGGTGCATGTTGATACGCATGAAGACACTATTTTTGTCTTTCACCAGAGCCAACCAGATGATTTTTGCGCACCCCCACCGCTGCGCACCGTCACGCACGCGGCACCCGCCGACATCAAACCAACGCTACGTGCCGCTCTGTGACTCAATTGGGGTGCATGTTGGTACGCTTGAAAGCACTATTTTTGTCTTTCACCAGAGCCAACCAGATGATTTTTGCGCACCCCCACCGCTGCGCACCGTCACGCACGCGGCACCCGCCGACATCAAACCAACGCTACGTGCCGCTCTGTGACTCAATTGGGGTGCATGTTGGTACGCTTGAAAGCACTATTTTTGTCTTTCACCAGAGCCAACCAGATGATTTTTGCGCACCCCCACCGCTGCGCACCGTCACGCACGCGGCACCCGCCGACATCAAACCAACGCTACGTGCCGCTCTGTGACTCAATTGGGGTGCATGTTGGTACGCTTGAAAGCACTATTTTTGTCTTTCACCAGAGCCAACCAGATGATTTTTGCGCACCCCCACCGCTGCGCACCGTCACGCGGCACCCGCCGACATCAAACCAACGCTACGTGCCGCTCTGTGACTCAATTGGGGTGCATGTTGGTACGCATGAAGACACTATTTTTGTCTTTCACCAGAGCCAACGAGATGATTTTTGCGCACCCCCACCGCTGCGCACCGTCACGCACGCGGCACCCGCCAACATCAAACCAACGCTACGTGCCGCTCTGTGACTCAATTGGGGTGCATGTTGGTACGCATGAAGACACTATTTTCGTCTTTCACCAGAGCCAACCAGATGATTTTTGCGCACCCCCACCGCTGCGCACCGTCACGCACGCGGCACCCGCCGATATTGCAGACAATGTGCTGCACCACCTGGAGGAAATCGACTTCCTCCAGGAGGTGCAGCGGCCGGGCTGCATTTTCTTTTTGGACTTCGAGAAGGCGTATGACCGCCTCAACAGGGGGTGGTTGCTGCGCTGCATGGAGGCCATGCAGTTCCCTGAGAGCAGCAGGCGCTGGGTGCGCTTGCTGCTGGAGGGCACCATGGGTCAGATCATCTTCAACGGCGGTCACAGCAGCAGGGCGTTTGACATCCCCTCTGGCTGTGCACAGGGCAGCCCTCTCAGCCCGCTGCTGTACGTCATAGCAGCGCAGCCGTTAGCAGCCAGGTGCAGACAGCTACAGCGGGAGGGTGGGATCACCAGCATCGACATGCCGGGCGACCAGGGCCCCGCCCCCTGCTGCCACCAGCATGCAGACGACACCACCCTGCATGCGGCCTTACCGGCGGACGTGGGCACCCTGCTGCAGCAGGCCGTGGAGCCGTTCTGTGCAGCCAGCGCAGCCAAGCTCAACGTCGACAAGAGCCAGGGTATGGGGCTGGGACCTCACAGCAGCATGCAGGGTTTAGATGCAGCGAAGGGTATAGTGTTTGTGAAAAAAAAAGGAAAAAAAAAAAAAAAAAAAATAGTGTTTGTGAACACGAGGGATGCCCCCATCAGGCACCTGGGCATACTGTTGTCTGTCGAGGGTGCGACACGCTTTGCAGAACAGCTTTTTGAGCAGCGGCTGCGCAGCATTGGGCACAGGGCACGCACCTGGAGCAGGTATGACCTCTCACTGCTGGGCAGGTGTGAGGTAGCCAGGCAGGTGCTGGCCTCCTGTTTGGTGTACCATGCGCAGTTTGTGCCAGTACCTGAGCGCATCATGCGCCTCATCCAGCGCCGCATCTCAGCCTTTGTTCTGGGGCTGGGGTGCATCCGCAACACAGACAACAGGCAGCTGCGGTGGCGCCCAGCTCAGCAGGTGGCCAGCCTGCAGGCCAAGCAGGGGGGCATAGCCAGCGTCGATGTGCAGGCACATGTGACAGCCATGCAGGGGAAGGTGATGGCAGCACTGCTGCACCCCCACAAGCAAGCATGGAAGCAGTTCATGCGGGCCAACTTGGAGTGAACCACAGGTTGCTTGGTCCCGCCCAATGTAACTGATCACTTCCAAAAAAAAAAAAAAAAAAAAAAAAAAAAAAAAACTTGGAGCGTGCAGGGGTGGGGGTGCGGGTGCTGCTACAGCAGCACTCCTCGGGGCAGGGAGCAGCAGCAATACGGCGGCGCCTCAACCCAAGGCACGCAGCGCACGTCGCCGCGTTCCAGTCGCTGGGGCTGCACAGGCGCGTCGCCCACGGCGACATGACGCTGGATCAGATCAAACTGGAGCCAGTGCTGGGGAACCACAGCGTGGCCAGCGCCGTCACAGGTGTGCTGTTCAGCTCTGCCCGCGAACTGCCCAGCAGTGTGCAGCCTCGCTCGGCAGACACAACCCTTGGGCAGGTGGCAGAGCGAGGCCTGTCCTTTCTTTTTTTTTTTTTTTTCAGGGTAGGCTTGTTACATGAGCGGAGTCAAGCAACCACTGCCACCCCTCATTTGCTCTTGCAGGAGAATGGCGCAACCTGACAATCACCACCCTTTGAGGGGGCACCACCACCCTCCCGCTGGATCTTTTTATGGAGTGAACCACAGGTTGCTTGGTCCCGCCCAATGTAACTGATCACTTCCAAAAAAAAAAAAAAAAAAAAAAAAAAAAACCACCACCCTCACCACATGATTATGTGAGCGGCGCTTGTGCAGCGCAGCCTGCACGAAGCAGACACCAGGGCTCCAACCATGCACCTGCTTTAACGTCTAAGTCTGCTACTATCAAAGCAGCAGCAGCCGGCAGCATCCGGCCGCATGGTGGGTGGGTCAGACCTGCGAACAGCCAACTTCTTGGCTGGCCTGCAGGATGCATGGCTGCTGCAGCACCCGGACCAGCTGCAGCCAACCCACTACACGCAGCATGCCGGCAGCACAGACAGCGCAGGACAGCAGGTGCAGGGCCCTATCTCAGGGGGACGCATCGACTATTTTTTTTTTTCCGACGCATCGACTATTTTTTTTTTTTTTTTTTTTCATCGACTATTTTTTTTTTTTTTTTTTTTTTTTTTCATCGACTATTTTTTTTTCATCGACTATGTCTTCCTTTCGGACGACATGATTGATGCTGGATGGCTGCACAGCACACAGCAGCACAGGCGCTTCCCCAGCGACCACCGCCCAGTGCTGGCCTCCCTCTTGCCGCCAGGCACGCCGGAGCCTGGCAAGGGGCGCTGGCGCTTCCCCAACCACATGCTAGGGTTGGAGGCCTTCAGGGAGCAGTACCGCAGCAACCTGCAGGATGCCATAACAGCACTGGAGCAGCGCAGCCCGCCTTTGGACCCAGCTGCGCAGTGGGAGCACATCAAGAAGCTGGCGCAGGATCTCTGCAAACAGCAACAGCTCCTTCTCAAACAGCAGCAGCACCAGGACCGCAAGCGCCTCTGGCACCAGGTGCTGAGAGCGAGGCGACAGCAACGTGTGCTGCGGGACACAGAGTCTGTACGGCAGCAGCTGGCGGCAGAGACGGCGCTCACTGCCTTTGAACGCAGCCAGCTGCAGCAGCAAACAGCAGCAACTGAGCCGCTGTGGGAAGTCTTTGGGGAACAGTCCACCTTCTGGTTCCACCAGCTGGCACGGGCAGCACAGGAGCCTCAAGTCATAAGTGAGGTGCAGCGGCCGGACGGGGTGACGGTAGCAGCCCAGGGCACGGAAGGGGTGGCAGCAGTGGGAGGGCTGCTGGCGGATTTCTACGATCCTGCCAAGGGCGGCCTGTTCTCCTGCCATCCGACCGACCAGCAACAGCAGGATGTGATGCTGGCAGCAATAGATAAGCAGCTAGACGAGCAACAGCAGCAGCAAAAAAAAAAAAAAAAAAAAAAAAAAAAAAAAGCAGCAGCAGTGCAGCGGGGAAGGGGAGGAGGGTACCCTGACAGGGCAGGAGGTGCAAGCGGCACTGGCCAGCTTGCCCCGGGGCAAGGCCCCTGGCAGCGACGGGCTCACCTATGAGTTCTACACTGCCATGTGGGAGGTGGTGAGGCAGCCCCTGGTGGCAGCCTTCAACTACAGCTTCCAGCAGCCGGCGCTGCGGCTGTCCGAGTCGCAGCGGCTGGGCCTGATCACCCTGCTCTACAAGGGGGGTGGCAAGCCCAGAGCCGACCCTGCCAGCTATAGGCCCATCACCCTCCTAAACTTTTTTTTTTTTTTTTTTTTTTTTTTTTGGAAGTGATCAGTTTTTTTTTTTTTTTTTTTTTTTTTTTTTGGAAGTGATCAGTTACATTGGGCGGGACCAAGCAACCTGTGGTTCACTCCATAAAAAGATCCAGCGGGAGGATGGGGCAACCTGTTGTGACACCCACCCCACGGCACCCCTTGTGCAGGGGACACCACCGCTCTGTGACTCAATTGGGGTGCATGTTGGTACGCATGAAGACACTATTTTCGTCTTTCACCAGAGCCAACCAGATGATTTTGCGCACCCCCACCGCTGCGCACCGTCACGCACGCGGCACCCGCCGACATCAAACCAACGCTACGTGCCGCTCTGTGACTCAATTGGGGTGCATGTTGGTACGCATGAAGACACTATTTTTGTCTTTCACCAGAGCCAACCAGATGATTTTTGCGCACCCCCACCGCTGCGCACCGTCACGCGGCACCCGCCGACATCAAACCAACGCTACGTGCCGCTCTGTGACTCAATTGGGGTGCATGTTGGTACGCTTGAAAGCACTATTTTTGTCTTTCACCAGAGCCAACCAGATGATTTTTGCGCACCCCCACCGCTGCGCACCGTCACGCACGCGGCACCCGCCGACATCAAACCAACGCTACGTGCCGCTCTGTGACTCAATTGGGGTGCATGTTGGTACGCTTGAAGACACTATTTTTGTCTTTCACCAGAGCCGACCAGATGATTTTTGCGCACCCCCACCGCTGCGCACCGTCACGCACGCGGCACCCGCCGACATCAAACCAACGCTACGTGCCGCTCTGTGACTCAATTGGGGTGCATGTTGGTACGCTTGAAAGCACTATTTTTGTCTGTCACCAGAGCCAACCAGATGATTTTTGCGCACCCCCACCGCTGCGCACCGTCACGCACGCGGCACCCGCCGACATCAAACCAACGCTACGTGCCGCTCTGTGACTCAATTGGGGTGCATGTTGGTACGCATGAAGACACTATTTTTGTCTTTCACCAGAGCCAACCAGATGATTTTTGCGCACCCCCACCGCTGCGCACCGTCACGCACGCGGCACCCGCCGACATCAAACCAACGCTACGTGCCGCTCTGTGACTCAATTGGGGTGCATGTTGGTACGCTTGAAGACACTATTTTTGTCTTTCACCAGAGCCGACCAGATGATTTTTGCGCACCCCCACCGCTGCGCACCGTCACGCACGCGGCACCCGCCGACATCAAACCAACGCTACGTGCCGCTCTGTGACTCAATTGGGGTGCATGTTGGTACGCTTGAAAGCACTATTTTTGTCTTTCACCAGAGCCAACCAGATGATTTTTGCGCACCCCCACCGCTGCGCACCGTCACGCACGCGGCACCCGCCGACATCAAACCAACGCTACGTGCCGCTCTGTGACTCAATTGGGGTGCATGTTGGTACGCATGAAGACACTATTTTTGTCTTTCACCAGAGCCAACCAGATGATTTTTGCGCACCCCCACCGCTGCGCACCGTCACGCGGCACCCGCCGACATCAAACCAACGCTACGTGCCGCTCTGTGACTCAATTGGGGTGCATGTTGGTACGCATGAAGACACTATTTTTGTCTTTCACCAGAGCCAACCAGATGATTTTTGCGCACCCCCACCGCTGCGCACCGTCACGCACGCGGCACCCGCCGACATCAAACCAACGCTACGTGCCGCTCTGTGACTCAATTGGGGTGCATGTTGGTACGCATGAAGACACTATTTTTGTCTTTCACCAGAGCCAACCAGATGATTTTTGCGCACCCCCACCGCTGCGCACCGTCACGCGGCACCCGCCGACATCAAACCAACGCTACGTGCCGCTCTGTGACTCAATTGGGGTGCATGTTGATACGCATGAAGACACTATTTTTGTCTTTCACCAGAGCCAACCAGATGATTTTTGCGCACCCCCACCGCTGCGCACCGTCACGCACGCGGCACCCGCCGACATCAAACCAACGCTACGTGCCGCTCTGTGACTCAATTGGGGTGCATGTTGGTACGCATGAAGACACTATTTTTGTCTTTCACCAGAGCCAACCAGATGATTTTTGCGCACCCCCACCGCTGCGCACCGTCACGCGGCACCCGCCGACATCAAACCAACGCTACGTGCCGCTCTGTGACTCAATTGGGGTGCATGTTGGTACGCTTGAAAGCACTATTTTTGTCTTTCACCAGAGCCAACCAGATGATTTTTGCGCACCCCCACCGCTGCGCACCGTCACGCACGCGGCACCCGCCGACATCAAACCAACGCTACGTGCCGCTCTGTGACTCAATTGGGGTGCATGTTGGTACGCATGAAGACACTATTTTCGTCTTTCACCAGAGCCAACCAGATGATTTTGCGCACCCCCACCGCTGCGCACCGTCACGCGGCACCCGCCGACATCAAACCAACGCTACGTGCCGCTCTGTGACTCAATTGGGGTGCATGTTGGTACGCATGAAGACACTATTTTTGTCTTTCACCAGAGCCAACCAGATGATTTTTGCGCACCCCCACCGCTGCGCACCGTCACGCGGCACCCGCCGACATCAAACCAACGCTACGTGCCGCTCTGTGACTCAATTGGGGTGCATGTTGATACGCATGAAGACACTATTTTTGTCTTTCACCAGAGCCAACCAGATGATTTTTGCGCACCCCCACCGCTGCGCACCGTCACGCACGCGGCACCCGCCGACATCAAACCAACGCTACGTGCCGCTCTGTGACTCAATTGGGGTGCATGTTGGTACGCATGAAGACACTATTTTTGTCTTTCACCAGAGCCAACCAGATGATTTTTGCGCACCCCCACCGCTGCGCACCGTCACGCGGCACCCGCCGACATCAAACCAACGCTACGTGCCGCTCTGTGACTCAATTGGGGTGCATGTTGGTACGCTTGAAAGCACTATTTTTGTCTTTCACCAGAGCCAACCAGATGATTTTTGCGCACCCCCACCGCTGCGCACCGTCACGCACGCGGCACCCGCCGACATCAAACCAACGCTACGTGCCGCTCTGTGACTCAATTGGGGTGCATGTTGGTACGCATGAAGACACTATTTTCGTCTTTCACCAGAGCCAACCAGATGATTTTGCGCACCCCCACCGCTGCGCACCGTCACGCACGCGGCACCCGCCGACATCAAACCAACGCTACGTGCCGCTCTGTGACTCAATTGGGGTGCATGTTGGTACGCATGAAGACACTATTTTTGTCTTTCACCAGAGCCAACCAGATGATTTTTGCGCACCCCCACCGCTGCGCACCGTCACGCGGCACCCGCCGACATCAAACCAACGCTACGTGCCGCTCTGTGACTCAATTGGGGTGCATGTTGGTACGCATGAAGACACTATTTTTGTCTTTCACCAGAGCCAACCAGATGATTTTTGCGCACCCCCACCGCTGCGCACCGTCACGCGGCACCCGCCGACATCAAACCAACGCTACGTGCCGCTCTGTGACTCAATTGGGGTGCATGTTGATACGCATGAAGACACTATTTTTGTCTTTCACCAGAGCCAACCAGATGATTTTTGCGCACCCCCACCGCTGCGCACCGTCACGCACGCGGCACCCGCCGACATCAAACCAACGCTACGTGCCGCTCTGTGACTCAATTGGGGTGCATGTTGGTACGCTTGAAAGCACTATTTTTGTCTTTCACCAGAGCCAACCAGATGATTTTTGCGCACCCCCACCGCTGCGCACCGTCACGCGGCACCCGCCGACATCAAACCAACGCTACGTGCCGCTCTGTGACTCAATTGGGGTGCATGTTGATACGCATGAAGACACTATTTTTGTCTTTCACCAGAGCCAACCAGATGATTTTTGCGCACCCCCACCGCTGCGCACCGTCACGCACGCGGCACCCGCCGACATCAAACCAACGCTACGTGCCGCTCTGTGACTCAATTGGGGTGCATGTTGGTACGCATGAAGACACTATTTTTGTCTTTCACCAGAGCCAACCAGATGATTTTTGCGCACCCCCACCGCTGCGCACCGTCACGCGGCACCCGCCGACATCAAACCAACGCTACGTGCCGCTCTGTGACTCAATTGGGGTGCATGTTGGTACGCTTGAAAGCACTATTTTTGTCTTTCACCAGAGCCAACCAGATGATTTTTGCGCACCCCCACCGCTGCGCACCGTCACGCACGCGGCACCCGCCGACATCAAACCAACGCTACGTGCCGCTCTGTGACTCAATTGGGGTGCATGTTGGTACGCATGAAGACACTATTTTCGTCTTTCACCAGAGCCAACCAGATGATTTTGCGCACCCCCACCGCTGCGCACCGTCACGCGGCACCCGCCGACATCAAACCAACGCTACGTGCCGCTCTGTGACTCAATTGGGGTGCATGTTGGTACGCATGAAGACACTATTTTTGTCTTTCACCAGAGCCAACCAGATGATTTTTGCGCACCCCCACCGCTGCGCACCGTCACGCGGCACCCGCCGACATCAAACCAACGCTACGTGCCGCTCTGTGACTCAATTGGGGTGCATGTTGATACGCATGAAGACACTATTTTTGTCTTTCACCAGAGCCAACCAGATGATTTTTGCGCACCCCCACCGCTGCGCACCGTCACGCACGCGGCACCCGCCGACATCAAACCAACGCTACGTGCCGCTCTGTGACTCAATTGGGGTGCATGTTGGTACGCATGAAGACACTATTTTTGTCTTTCACCAGAGCCAACCAGATGATTTTTGCGCACCCCCACCGCTGCGCACCGTCACGCGGCACCCGCCGACATCAAACCAACGCTACGTGCCGCTCTGTGACTCAATTGGGGTGCATGTTGGTACGCTTGAAAGCACTATTTTTGTCTTTCACCAGAGCCAACCAGATGATTTTTGCGCACCCCCACCGCTGCGCACCGTCACGCACGCGGCACCCGCCGACATCAAACCAACGCTACGTGCCGCTCTGTGACTCAATTGGGGTGCATGTTGGTACGCATGAAGACACTATTTTCGTCTTTCACCAGAGCCAACCAGATGATTTTGCGCACCCCCACCGCTGCGCACCGTCACGCACGCGGCACCCGCCGACATCAAACCAACGCTACGTGCCGCTCTGTGACTCAATTGGGGTGCATGTTGGTACGCATGAAGACACTATTTTTGTCTTTCACCAGAGCCAACCAGATGATTTTTGCGCACCCCCACCGCTGCGCACCGTCACGCGGCACCCGCCGACATCAAACCAACGCTACGTGCCGCTCTGTGACTCAATTGGGGTGCATGTTGGTACGCATGAAGACACTATTTTTGTCTTTCACCAGAGCCAACCAGATGATTTTTGCGCACCCCCACCGCTGCGCACCGTCACGCGGCACCCGCCGACATCAAACCAACGCTACGTGCCGCTCTGTGACTCAATTGGGGTGCATGTTGATACGCATGAAGACACTATTTTTGTCTTTCACCAGAGCCAACCAGATGATTTTTGCGCACCCCCACCGCTGCGCACCGTCACGCACGCGGCACCCGCCGACATCAAACCAACGCTACGTGCCGCTCTGTGACTCAATTGGGGTGCATGTTGGTACGCTTGAAAGCACTATTTTTGTCTTTCACCAGAGCCAACCAGATGATTTTTGCGCACCCCCACCGCTGCGCACCGTCACGCACGCGGCACCCGCCGACATCAAACCAACGCTACGTGCCGCTCTGTGACTCAATTGGGGTGCATGTTGGTACGCTTGAAAGCACTATTTTTGTCTTTCACCAGAGCCAACCAGATGATTTTTGCGCACCCCCACCGCTGCGCACCGTCACGCACGCGGCACCCGCCGACATCAAACCAACGCTACGTGCCGCTCTGTGACTCAATTGGGGTGCATGTTGGTACGCTTGAAAGCACTATTTTTGTCTTTCACCAGAGCCAACCAGATGATTTTTGCGCACCCCCACCGCTGCGCACCGTCACGCACGCGGCACCCGCCGACATCAAACCAACGCTACGTGCCGCTCTGTGACTCAATTGGGGTGCATGTTGGTACGCATGAAGACACTATTTTTGTCTTTCACCAGAGCCAACCAGATGATTTTTGCGCACCCCCACCGCTGCGCACCGTCACGCGGCACCCGCCGACATCAAACCAACGCTACGTGCCGCTCTGTGACTCAATTGGGGTGCATGTTGATACGCATGAAGACACTATTTTTGTCTTTCACCAGAGCCAACCAGATGATTTTTGCGCACCCCCACCGCTGCGCACCGTCACGCACGCGGCACCCGCCGACATCAAACCAACGCTACGTGCCGCTCTGTGACTCAATTGGGGTGCATGTTGGTACGCATGAAGACACTATTTTTGTCTTTCACCAGAGCCAACCAGATGATTTTTGCGCACCCCCACCGCTGCGCACCGTCACGCGGCACCCGCCGACATCAAACCAACGCTACGTGCCGCTCTGTGACTCAATTGGGGTGCATGTTGGTACGCTTGAAAGCACTATTTTTGTCTTTCACCAGAGCCAACCAGATGATTTTTGCGCACCCCCACCGCTGCGCACCGTCACGCACGCGGCACCCGCCGACATCAAACCAACGCTACGTGCCGCTCTGTGACTCAATTGGGGTGCATGTTGGTACGCATGAAGACACTATTTTTGTCTTTCACCAGAGCCAACCAGATGATTTTGCGCACCCCCACCGCTGCGCACCGTCACGCGGCACCCGCCGACATCAAACCAACGCTACGTGCCGCTCTGTGACTCAATTGGGGTGCATGTTGGTACGCATGAAGACACTATTTTTGTCTTTCACCAGAGCCAACCAGATGATTTTTGCGCACCCCCACCGCTGCGCACCGTCACGCGGCACCCGCCGACATCAAACCAACGCTACGTGCCGCTCTGTGACTCAATTGGGGTGCATGTTGATACGCATGAAGACACTATTTTTGTCTTTCACCAGAGCCAACCAGATGATTTTTGCGCACCCCCACCGCTGCGCACCGTCACGCACGCGGCACCCGCCGACATCAAACCAACGCTACGTGCCGCTCTGTGACTCAATTGGGGTGCATGTTGGTACGCTTGAAAGCACTATTTTTGTCTTTCACCAGAGCCAACCAGATGATTTTTGCGCACCCCCACCGCTGCGCACCGTCACGCACGCGGCACCCGCCGACATCAAACCAACGCTACGTGCCGCTCTGTGACTCAATTGGGGTGCATGTTGGTACGCTTGAAAGCACTATTTTTGTCTTTCACCAGAGCCAACCAGATGATTTTTGCGCACCCCCACCGCTGCGCACCGTCACGCGGCACCCGCCGACATCAAACCAACGCTACGTGCCGCTCTGTGACTCAATTGGGGTGCATGTTGGTACGCATGAAGACACTATTTTTGTCTTTCACCAGAGCCAACCAGATGATTTTTGCGCACCCCCACCGCTGCGCACCGTCACGCACGCGGCACCCGCCAACATCAAACCAACGCTACGTGCCGCTCTGTGACTCAATTGGGGTGCATGTTGGTACGCATGAAGACACTATTTTCGTCTTTCACCAGAGCCAACCAGATGATTTTTGCGCACCCCCACCGCTGCGCACCGTCACGCACGCGGCACCCGCCGATATTGCAGACAATGTGCTGCACCACCTGGAGGAAATCGACTTCCTCCAGGAGGTGCAGCGGCCGGGCTGCATTTTCTTTTTGGACTTCGAGAAGGCGTATGACCGCCTCAACAGGGGGTGGTTGCTGCGCTGCATGGAGGCCATGCAGTTCCCTGAGAGCAGCAGGCGCTGGGTGCGCTTGCTGCTGGAGGGCACCATGGGTCAGATCATCTTCAACGGCGGTCACAGCAGCAGGGCGTTTGACATCCCCTCTGGCTGTGCACAGGGCAGCCCTCTCAGCCCGCTGCTGTACGTCATAGCAGCGCAGCCGTTAGCAGCCAGGTGCAGACAGCTACAGCGGGAGGGTGGGATCACCAGCATCGACATGCCGGGCGACCAGGGCCCCGCCCCCTGCTGCCACCAGCATGCAGACGACACCACCCTGCATGCGGCCTTACCGGCGGACGTGGGCACCCTGCTGCAGCAGGCCGTGGAGCCGTTCTGTGCAGCCAGCGCAGCCAAGCTCAACGTCGACAAGAGCCAGGGTATGGGGCTGGGACCTCACAGCAGCATGCAGGGTTTAGATGCAGCGAAGGGTATAGTGTTTGTGAACACGAGGGATGCCCCCATCAGGCACCTGGGCATACTGTTGTCTGTCGAGGGTGCGACACGCTTTGCAGAACAGCTTTTTGAGCAGCGGCTGCGCAGCATTGGGCACAGGGCACGCACCTGGAGCAGGTATGACCTCTCACTGCTGGGCAGGTGTGAGGTAGCCAGGCAGGTGCTGGCCTCCTGTTTGGTGTACCATGCGCAGTTTGTGCCAGTACCTGAGCGCATCATGCGCCTCATCCAGCGCCGCATCTCAGCCTTTGTTCTGGGGCTGGGGTGCATCCGCAACACAGACAACAGGCAGCTGCGGTGGCGCCCAGCTCAGCAGGTGGCCAGCCTGCAGGCCAAGCAGGGGGGCATAGCCAGCGTCGATGTGCAGGCACATGTGACAGCCATGCAGGGGAAGGTGATGGCAGCACTGCTGCACCCCCACAAGCAAGCATGGAAGCAGTTCATGCGGGCCAACTTGGAGCGTGCAGGGGTGGGGGTGCGGGTGCTGCTACAGCAGCACTCCTCGGGGCAGGGAGCAGCAGCAATACGGCGGCGCCTCAACCCAAGGCACGCAGCGCACGTCGCCGCGTTCCAGTCGCTGGGGCTGCACAGGCGCGTCGCCCACGGCGACATGACGCTGGATCAGATCAAAAAAAAAAAAAAAAAAAAAAAAAGATCAGATCAAACTGGAGCCAGTGCTGGGGAACCACAGCGTGGCCAGCGCCGTCACAGGTGTGCTGTTCAGCTCTGCCCGCGAACTGCCCAGCAGTGTGCAGCCTCGCTCGGCAGACACAACCCTTGGGCAGGTGGCAGAGCGAGGCCTGTCCTTTCTTTTTTTTTTTTTTTTCAGGGTAGGCTTGTTACATGAGCGGAGTCAAGCAACCACTGCCACCCCTCATTTGCTCTTGCAGGAGAATGGCGCAACCTGACAATCACCACCCTTTGAGGGGGCACCACCACCCTCACCACATGATTATGTGAGCGGCGCTTGTGCAGCGCAGCCTGCACGAAGCAGACACCAGGGCTCCAACCATGCACCTGCTTTAACGTCTAAGTCTGCTACTATCAAAGCAGCAGCAGCCGGCAGCATCCGGCCGCATGGTGGGTGGGTCAGACCTGCGAACAGCCAACTTCTTGGCTGGCCTGCAGGATGCATGGCTGCTGCAGCACCCGGACCAGCTGCAGCCAACCCACTACACGCAGCATGCCGGCAGCACAGACAGCGCAGGACAGCAGGTGCAGGGCCCTATCTCAGGGGGACGCATCGACTATTTTTTTTTTTTCCGACGCATCGACTATGTCTTCCTTTCGGACGACATGATTGATGCTGGATGGCTGCACAGCACACAGCAGCACAGGCGCTTCCCCAGCGACCACCGCCCAGTGCTGGCCTCCCTCTTGCCGCCAGGCACGCCGGAGCCTGGCAAGGGGCGCTGGCGCTTCCCCAACCACATGCTAGGGTTGGAGGCCTTCAGGGAGCAGTACCGCAGCAACCTGCAGGATGCCATAACAGCACTGGAGCAGCGCAGCCCGCCTTTGGACCCAGCTGCGCAGTGGGAGCACATCAAGAAGCTGGCGCAGGATCTCTGCAAACAGCAACAGCTCCTTCTCAAACAGCAGCAGCACCAGGACCGCAAGCGCCTCTGGCACCAGGTGCTGAGAGCGAGGCGACAGCAACGTGTGCTGCGGGACACAGAGTCTGTACGGCAGCAGCTGGCGGCAGAGACGGCGCTCACTGCCTTTGAACGCAGCCAGCTGCAGCAGCAAACAGCAGCAACTGAGCCGCTGTGGGAAGTCTTTGGGGAACAGTCCACCTTCTGGTTCCACCAGCTGGCACGGGCAGCACAGGAGCCTCAAGTCATAAGTGAGGTGCAGCGGCCGGACGGGGTGACGGTAGCAGCCCAGGGCACGGAAGGGGTGGCAGCAGTGGGAGGGCTGCTGGCGGATTTCTACGATCCTGCCAAGGGCGGCCTGTTCTCCTGCCATCCGACCGACCAGCAACAGCAGGATGTGATGCTGGCAGCAATAGATAAGCAGCTAGACGAGCAACAGCAGCAGCAAAAAAAAAAAAAAAAAAAAAAAAAAAAAAAAAAAGCAGCAGCAGTGCAGCGGGGAAGGGGAGGAGGGTACCCTGACAGGGCAGGAGGTGCAAGCGGCACTGGCCAGCTTGCCCGGGGCAAGGCCCCTGGCAGCGACGGGCTCACCTATGAGTTCTACACTGCCATGTGGGAGGTGGTGAGGCAGCCCTGGTGGCAGCCTTCAACTACAGCTTCCAGCAGCCGGCGCTGCGGCTGTCCGAGTCGCAGCGGCTGGGCCTGATCACCCTGCTCTACAAGGGGGGTGGCAAGCCCAGAGCCGACCCTGCCAGCTATAGGCCCATCACCCTCCTAAACTTTTTTTTTTTTTTTTTTTTTTTTTTGGAAGTGATCAGTTACATTGGGCGGGACCAAGCAACCTGTGGTTCACTCCATAAAAAGATCCAGCGGGAGGATGGGGCAACCTGTTGTGACACCCACCCCACGGCACCCCTTGTGCAGGGGACACCATCGCAGGGCCGTGCAGACAGCTCCGTGAGAAGCAGCCCCGAAGGGCATCCAGGGCCTGACCGTGCGCCCAGTGTCCTCTATACACCACAGCCGTCCGTAGACCAACTGCGGCAGGTCACAGACCATGTTTGCCCCAATATGGCAAGGCCCATGGACCGGTCTAATGACTCACCATCCATATGTCAAAAGCAGTGCTAAGACACTCACATGCTGCAACCCTACAGAGCCAAGATACAACACACACCAGCACAAATCATGAAAGCCATTTTTTTTTTTTTTTTTTTTTTGGAAGTGATCAGTTACATTGGGCGGGACCAAGCAACCTGTGGTTCACTCCATAAAAAGATCCAGCGGGAGGATGGGGCAACCTGTTGTGACACCCACCCCACGGCACCCCTTGTGCAGGGGACACCATCGCAGGGCCGTGCAGACAGCTCCGTGAGAAGCAGCCCCGAAGGGCATCCAGGGCCTGACCGTGCGCCCAGTGTCCTCTATACACCACAGCCGTCCGTAGACCAACTGCGGCAGGTCACAGACCATGTTTGCCCCAATATGGCAAGGCCCATGGACCGGTCTAATGACTCACCATCCATATGTCAAAAGCAGTGCTAAGACACTCACATGCTGCAACCCTACAGAGCCAAGATACAACACACACCAGCACAAATCATGAAAGCCATTAGAGACACACAGGCAAAAGACAGCTACTCATTGGCACACAAAAAGCCAGAAGTCAGCAGGCAAGTCAAACAGACACACACGCACAAGTCTGTATGCACGCGCATGCACACAGCTAATCGGGCACAAACAGTCCACCGCGCCACACCAAATCTCTACAGCATGCTAGCTGGCGAGCGTGCACTCGAGCCAACACACAACAGTCCATGCAACACCAGCCCTACAACAAGCAACACGCATGTGTGACCTTGCATGCACTGGAGTTGGTACACGTGCATGCCACACAAGATTAACTCTCACACAAGCAGCAGACCACCAACACGTACACATGCATACATTGCAAGGCGCCGTATTTGAAGGGTATCCACCCTCGCGTATGGGGCACCTGACAACATGGACTATGCACTAGGGTCAAACCACGTACATACTATGCCACCTAGTGTCGCACTGTGCACCAGCAGCAAACCACCTTGCACACATGGTTGATCTCCACACTGTGAACAACAGCAACTCTCACGCAAGAGCACACCACCGACACATACGCGACACCAACACAAACCACGTACCCAATATGCCCCCAAGTCTCACACTGTGCACACTCAGCACCCAGCTACTATTTGACCTTGCAAACACAGCATGAAGTACACGTGCGCTCGCAAGACACACCACCAAGACAGTCCTAGCACCCACAGCCTACCACATTTGCACTCACAGGGGCAGGCTCCACACTGCGCGCATTCTGCAAGAAACACACACTCCCTGGCTGATTCTCAACCTATACACACTGCACAGTCCCCGTTCCTCCCAGCCTGGCATGAGACTCCAACACCCCAGGCGTGCCCTGCCCATCCCAATCCCCTCACAATACTCCCATCAATCAAACCTGGACACCTGTGACCACGCAAATTGTCCCCCTATCAGCCCTGCACACCCCATCACAATCGTGCGGCATGCGCCCAGTATGTCCCATCAGAAGTCACACACCCTTCCACCTCCAACACACCTGTTGTCCCCACCAAACGCGGTGCAGTGCACCACCCCTCACAACCCTGCTGTGCTGATTGCAACGGCCACCTCCCCGTCCTCCTCGACAGTGAAGATGGAGCCCCATCTGCGCCAGAAGGAGTCAAGGGATAGCACAGGCGACGGGCCTCGCAGCCATGCCAGTGGTACCCCCGAGCCCAGCCGGACATCCACCCCCACCCGTCGCCAATCTCGCCTCATCTGCTGCTGCAGCTGCGAGCGGAACCGGCACGCGACAGCCTTAGCCGTGAACCGCCCGCTGCTGGATGCTGCTGCAGCAGGGCCCTGGCTGCTCCCACTGCCACCCTGGTGGCCGTCCGTGCTGCTACTGGTGCTGGTGGTGCTGCTGCTGGTAGTGGTGCTGTCAGCACTGTCCTGGCTGCTGACAGGCTGGCTGGTGGAGTAGCAGCTGCTGCGCACCAGCCAGATGGACTCCAACAACAGTAGCCGCATGTATGTCCACAGCTGCTGCTGCGCCAGCGGCGGGGCCCACACACTGTCATCATCAAGCAGCAGCACACGGCTGCTGCTGACCGGGACGACTGCTCCCGGCTGCACCAGTTGCCAAAGCTGTGCAAACCACTGCCATGCTGCAGCTGCCACAGGACACTCCACAAACAAGTGCGTAAGGGTCTCCAGCTGCAGCTGCTGCTGGCACTGCTGTGCAGGGCAAACGAACTGCGCATGGTCCGTCCTGCCTGAAGACAGCATGCGCCTTGCACCCACCTTCACCCCTGCATGCAGCAAGCGCCACCCAAACGCCCGCAGTGACCTCAAGATCATCGCCAAGGTGATGGTGCACAGGTTTGGGCCAGCTTGCGCCAGCGTCATAGACCCCACACAGACAGCGTTCGTGCCGGGGCGCGACATTGCAGACAACGTGCTGCTGCACCTGGAGGAAATCGACTACCTTCAGGAGGTGCAGCGGCCGGGCTGCATTGTCTTTTTAGACTTTGAGAAAGCCTACGACCGCCTCAACAGGGGGTGGTTGTTGCGCTGCATGGAGGCCATGGGGTTCCCTGAGAGCAGCAGGCGCTGGGTGCGCCTGCTGCTGGAGGGCACAGTAGGGCAGATAGTGTTCAATGGCGGCCACCGCAGCAGGGTGTTTGACATCCCTTCAGGCTGCGCGCAGGGCAGCCCCTCAGCCCGCTTCTGTATGTCATAGCAGCACAGCCGCTAGCAGCCCGCTGCCGGCAGCTGCAGCGGGAGGGCAGGATCACCAGCATCAGCCTTCCTGACGGCCACGGCCCTGCGCCCTGCTGCCACCAGCACGCAGACGACACCACCCTGCACGCGGCTGCACCAGCCGATGTGGGCACCTTGCTGCAGCAGGCGGTGGCGCCGTTCTTTTTTTTTTTTTTTTTTTTTTCAGGGTGAGCAGGTTACAAGAGCGGAGTCAAGCAACAAAAGCCACCCCTCAAAGGTTCTGGCAAGAGGATGGCGCAACCTGACCGGCGCCACCCTGTGAAGGGGCAAGCCACCACCCTCACCACATGGTCAAATGAGCGGCGCATTGCAGCGCAGCCTGCTGAAAGCAGACACCAGGGCTCCACCACGCACCCGCAAATTGTCTACGATAGTCACTGCCGGCTGTCACGCAGGCGGTACAGCAGAAACTATACAAAAGCATGGCGACACCACACGGCTACTAAACTCGCCTCGAACGGAACGCCGCGCAAGGCGGCACAAGGTCTAAGTCACTAGCACCCCCTGCCGGGGTGCACACACCAACCTTGGCTGGTAGCATGAACCTGCCCCCAAAGTATGCACAAACCACTCACCAATAAGGCTGAAACCAAACCCCAACCCCCATCCCTACTGCATCGCAACAGGATAAGCCCACCCCCTTTTTTGGTAGATTGTATGTTTTGGTGGCCCCAAAATGCCTCGTCCAGGGATTGCCACCCAAAAGAGGCCCATCAAGCATCCCCTGGCAGCACAAGGCGGGGCCCAGTGCCATCCCCCACTGCGTACAGCACCCCCGGCTGCTGCCATTTGGCGGCGAACCGCTCCGGCAGCAGCTCAGGGTTGCGGCCCCGGAGCCAAGACAAAGGCACCCCAGAGTTCAGGCGGATGT
Source organism: Desmodesmus armatus (assembly GCA_007449985.2). NCBI lineage: Eukaryota > Viridiplantae > Chlorophyta > Chlorophyceae > Sphaeropleales > Scenedesmaceae > Desmodesmus > Desmodesmus armatus. The sequence goes on from VIIQ02000826.1 coordinate 78,689, forward strand.
CCTTGTGTCCTGAGCCAGTCTTGCGAGAGCTGCTGCTGCAGTGCTGCCCTAAACCTATGGGTGACAGCCGCATTGCTGTATGGGCGGCCCTCGCTGGCACACGAACCACCCAGAAGGACTCAAGCAGCAGCAGCCGTAGGTAAGTCCACAGCTGGTGCAGCTGCGCTGGTGGCTGCCACAACGAGCTGTCATCTAGCAATAGGATGCGGGTGCTGCTAAAGTCTACGTTCCCCTGGCTGCACCCTGTGCCACACCTGCGCAAACCACGCCCATACGGCCACTGCCACCGGGCACTGCACAAAGAGGTGGGACAGAGACTCGAGCTGGTAGCTGTCGGGCTCGGAGCTGGAGCCTGCAATTGCTGCTGGAGCTGCTGCTGCTGCTGTGGCAGTTGCTGATGTGTTTCCCCACCGCCACCCTGGCTGCGCTGCTGCTGCTGGGGTGTTTCCCCGCCCCACCTTGCCCTTGGCGCCGTTCTGTGCAGCCAGCGCAGCCAAGCTTAACGTTGACAAGAGCCGAGGTATGGGGCTGGGACTTCACAGCGGGTTGCAGGGTTTGGAGTGCAGCGACGGGGGTACAGTTTGTTAACACGACAGACACCCCTATCAAGCATCTGGGCATACTCCTATCGGTCAGGGGGGCGACAGCCTTTGCCAGACAGCTTTTCGAGCAGCGGCTACACAGCATTGGGCGCCGGGCACGCACCTGGAGTAGGTACGACCTCACCCTGCTGGGCAGGTGTGAAGTCGCCCGGCAGGTGCTGGCCTCCTGCTTGGTGTACCATGCGCAGTTTGTGCCAGTGCCTGCCGACCTCATGCGCCTTATCCAGCGGCGCATCTCCGCCTTTGTGCTGGGGTTGGGGTGTATCCGCAACACCGACGACCGGCAGCTGCGATGGCGCCCAGCTCAGCAGGTGGCCAGCCTGCAGGCCAAGCAGGGTGGCATCGCCTGCGTGGATGTGCAGGCGCACGTCACCGCCATGCAGGCAAAGGTCATGGCAGCACTGCTGCACCCGCACAGGCACGCATGGAAGCAGTTCATGCGGGCGAACCTGGACCGTGCAGCGCCGGGGGCGGGGGAGCGGCTGCTGCTGCAGCAGCACTCCTCTGGACAGGCAGCAGCAGCACAGCGGCGGCGCCTCAGCGCTAGGCACGCAGCACACATTGCAGCGTTTCAGGCGCTGGGGCTGCACAGGAGGGTCTCCCACGAGGGCATGACAGTCGAGCAGATACAACTGGAGCCAGTCATAGGGAACTACAGCGTGGCCAGCGCTGTCACAGGTGGGCTGTTCACCTCTGTCCCCAGCTTGCCCAGCACTCTGGTGCCCCGCCTGACGGGCACAACCCTTGGGCAGGTGGCGCCACGGCTGGCCTTTGTGCTAGCTACTGACGGCCTCGTGCTGCCAGAGGCATGGCAAGCGACTCTGCAGGCGCCAGCGCAGCCGCAGTGGCGCTTGGACCCACAGCGCAGGTGGGCTCGGCAGCAGGGCGAGGATGCAGTCCATTGGTATGACGTGCAGCAGGACGGCAGCCTCTGCTGCCTCGACGCAGAGCCGGACCTGCCACCGGACACGCAGCTGTCGCCGTGCTGCGTGGTGTTTGCCCCCATGGGCGGCCCCCGCGGCCAGCACAAGCAGCGGCAGCAGCAGCCAGGGGGGGAGCCAAGGGACCCTCCGGAGGCATACTATCTGGTAGGGCGGTGGGATGAGATTCAGGTAGACCCCAACGTCTGGGGTTTTGGGCCTGACTTGCCACTGCCACGGTATTCGGTCAGGGAAGCCACCCGCAGGCTAGTGCAGCTCAGCTGCAGATCACAGCGTGGCTGGGTCCCAGCAGTGGGTGTACGGCCGCGCTTGTGGCGGGATAGTGAAGGCACCCTGGCACCGGGCTCCGCCCTGCAGCAGCTTGAAGGGAAGCACAAGCGCAGCTTTGGAGAGATGATGCAGGCGGGCTTCAACAGTGGCAGCTCCAGCCGCAGCATCACCACTGCCGACCAGATGGCAGCGTATGATGCCCCCTGGATGCACGCCAGCCCAGCTCGCCAGCATGTCCGGCAGCGAGTGACAGACAGGGCAGCTACAGCAGCAGGGTCGCAGCCGACAGCCTGGCGACAACAGCAGGACTTGCAGCACGTCGCTGCCCCTGCTGTGGATGACAGCAAGGACCCTCTGGAGCGGGGCCTGACGCCTGCTGCACCAGCCGACTCAGACTGGATGGCAGCATACCGCCGGGCTGCTGACAAGCGCCTGCCGCGGCCGCTGAGGGTCTTTGGGTGGCAGATGCTCCATGCAGCCGTCATGGCTGGGGGCTGTAGGGTGTATGCTGCCACTAACGTGCAGGAGTTGCTGAGGTGCTGCTGCCCGCAACCGCAGTGCCAACCGGGGCAGCAGCACCCTCCACAGCCGCAACAGCAGCAACAGCTGGGCCAGGCTGGGGGGGTGCAACACCAGCAACAGCAGCAGGGACAAGTTGGGGAGGGAGGGCTGCTGCAGCCGCCGCCAACGCAGGCAGGCATGCTGCAGCAAGGGCAAGGTGGGGGCGGGGAAACACCCCAGCAGCAGCAGCGCAGCCAGGGTGGCGGTGGGGAAACACATCAGCAACTGCCACAGCAGCAGCAGCAGCTCCAGCAGCAATTGCAGGCTTCAGCTCCGAGCCCGGACAGCTACCAGCTCGAGTCTCTGTCCCACCTCTTTGTGCAGTGCCCGGTGGCAGTGGCCGTATGGGCGTGGTTTGCGCAGGTGTGGCACAGGGTGCAGCCAGGGGAAACGGTAGACTTTAGCAGCACCCGCATCCTATTGCTAGATGACAGCTCGGTGTGTGGCAGCCACCAGCGCAGCTGCGCCAGCTGTGGACTTACCTACGGCTGCTGCTGCTTGAGTCCTTCTGGGTGGTTCGGTGTGCCAGCGAGGGCCGCCCATACAGCAATGCGGCTGTCACCCATAGGTTTAGGGCAGCACTGCAGCAGCAGCTCTCGCAAGACTGGCTCAGGACACAAGGGGACATCCGCCTGAACTCTGGGGTGCCTTTGTCTTGGCTCCGGGGCCGCAACCCTGAGCTGCTGCCGGAGCGGTTCGCCGCCAATGGCAGCAGCCGGGGGTGCTGTACGCAGTGGGGGATGGCACTGGGCCCCGCCTTGTGCTGCCAGGGGATGCTTGATGGGCCTCTTTTGGGGTGGGGATCCCGGACGGGGCATTTTGGGGCCACCAAAACATACAATCTACCAAAAAAGGGGGGGATCCCAGCCCGCCCACCGGCAGCAGGAGGCATCGGCAGAATGTGTCTGTTGCAGCCCACAGCAGCGTCTTACGCCTTGGTGCTAGTTGGTAGAAGACTTAGGAGGCAGCAGGAGGCGACTGGTCCGCCCACAGCAGCGACTTGATAGTTGGCATGGTTAGTGGTTGGGTTAGTGCTGGAGGCTTTGATAGTAGCAGACTTAGACGTTAAAGCAGGTGCATGGTTGAGCCCTGGTGTCTGCTTCGTGCAGGCTGCGCTGCACAAGCGCCGCTCACATAATCATGTGGTGAGGGTGGTGGTGCCCCCTCAAAGGGTGGTGATTGTCAGGTTGCGCCATTCTCCTGCAAGAGCACATGAGGGGTGGCAGTGGTTGCTTGACTCCGCTCATGTAACAAGCCTACCCTGGAAAAAAAAAAAAAAAAAAAAAAAGGGGGTGGGCTTATCCTGCTGCGATGCAGTAGGGATGGGGGTTGGGGTTTGGTTTCAGCCTTATTGGTGAGTGGTTTGTGCATACTTTGGGGGGCAGGTTCATGCTACCAGCCAAGGTTGGTGTGTGCACCCCGGCAGGGGGTGCTAGTGACTTAGACCTTGTGCCGCCTTGCGCGGCGTTCCGTTCAAGGCGAGTTTAGTAGCCGTGTGGTGTCGCCATGCTTTTGTATAGTTTCTGCTGTACCGCCTGCGTGACAGCCGGCAGTGACTATCGTAGACAATTTGCGGGTGCGTGGTGGAGCCCTGGTGTCTGCTTTCAGCAGGCTGCGCTGCACTGCGCCGCTCATTTGACCATGTGGTGAGGGTGGTGGCTTGCCCCTTCACAGGGTGGCGCCGGTCAGGTTGCGCCATCCTCTTGCCAGAGCCTTTGAGGGGTGGCTTTTGTTGCTTGACTCCGCTCTTGTAACCTGCTCACCCTGAAGAAAAAAAAATATAGAGGACACTGGGCGCACCATGTGGTGGGGGTGTCAGCTTGCGCCCTCACAGGGTGGTGCCTGCCAGGTTGCGCCATCCTCTTGCCTGAGCTTTGAGGGGTGGCTTCTGTTGCTTGACTTCGCTCTTGTAACTTGCTCACTCCAAAAACAAAAAAAAACAAAAAAAAACTGGGCGCACGGTCAGGCCCTGGATGCCCTTCGGGGCTGCTTCTCACGGAGCTGTCTGCACGGCCCTGCGATGGTGTCCCCTGCACAAGGGGTGCCGTGGGGTGGGTGTCACAACAGGTTGCCCCATCCTCCCGCTAGATCTTTTTATGGAGTGAACCCCCGGTTGCTTGGTCCCGCCCAATGTAACTGATCACTTCAAAAAAAAAAAAAAAAAAAAAAGGGAGGGAGGGAGGGAGGGAGGGAGGGAGGGAGGGAGGGAGGGAAGAGACTTGATTTGTGAGGGTGAGCCCGAGTCAACAAACTCACAATAAACCATCTTGCTGAACAAACAACAGAAAAAAAAAAACAGTTGATAATACACCAATGCCTCAAAGCAGTTGCAAGTTTTTTTTTCGTCGCATGTTGACTTTGACGTTTTGTAGTGGTTGTTTGGGAGTGAGCAAGAGCAAAGTCAACTAACAAAAGCCACCCCTAGAAGGTATAGGAAGAGGATAAAAAATAGGAAGAGGATGGTGCAACCTGGCAAACAACACCCTTTGAGGGCGCAAACCGACACCCCCCAAAAAAAAACAAAAAACGACACCCCCACCACATGTACATGGCTACATGCGCGACACATCACAACGTAGCCTACAAAAGCAGGCAGCAAGGCATAACCATGCACCTGCATGTTCACTCAAAGAGACGCACGACAAACGAAGCCGGCAGGCGACCAGAACAGCCGCAACAAGCAGAGGCGCGAAGCACACCCCAGGGTAGAGCCCCCTACATACCAGTGTTGAATTTTTTTTTTCAGGGTAGGCTTGTTACATGAGCGGAGTCAAGCAACCACTGCCACCCCTCATTGGCTCTTGCAGGAGAATGGCGCAACCTGACAATCACCACCCTTTGAGGGGGCACCACCACCCTCACCACATGATTATGTGAGCGGCGCTTGTGCAGCGCAGCCTGCACGAAGCAGACACCAGGGCTCAACCATGCACCTGCTTTAACGTCTAAGTCTGCTACTATCAAAGCCTCCAGCACTAACCCAACTTCTAACCATGCCAACTATCAAGTCGCTGCTGTGGGCGGACCAGTCGCCTCCTGCTGCCTCCTAAGTCTTCTACCAACTAGCACCAAGGCGTAAGACGCTGCTGTGGGCTGCAACAGACACATCCTGCCGCTGCCTCCTGCTGCCGGTGGGCGGGCTGGGATTCGAACCCAGATCTCCCCGGTATCAACCGGGTGCTTTAGCCATTAAGCTACCCCCCAGTGTTGAATTCGTGTGGAGTGAACACGTTACAAGAGTGAAGTCAAGGAACAGAAGCCACCCCTCAAAGCGCAGCCTGCCAAGAAGCCGACACCAGGGCCCGACCACACGCCCACAAATTGGCTAAAAAAAGCGACGGCAATGTGACAAGACATGTGAGCAGCACAAGCACAGGCTAGCAAAAGCAGCGCTGAGAGAAAGTACCACCGATGCGTTTCCACACTCACACACCTCATCGGTGTGCTAAGCTAGCCCCAGATAACAAGGCCTAAAGAACACCAGAGACAAAAAAGCAGCAACCACAAAGCACAAGGCCGGCCCTGTACCAGACAAAACATGCGTGGAAGGAGCTAAACACCCCACAGCGCGGTGCACCACCACACCCGCACACCTCTCCGTATGCAGGGCTAGCTTATGCAGGGTACAGCCCTGCATACTTATGGGACCCAGGCAGCACAAGGCCATCCCTCACTGCATACAGCACCCCGGCTGCTGCCATTTGGCGGCAAACCGCTCCGGCAGTAGCTCCGACTTGCGGCCCCGTAGCCAAGACAAAGGCACCCCAAAGTTGAGGCGGATGTCCCCCTAAGTCCTAAGCCAATCTGCTCCTGCACCGTTGCCCTAAACCTGTTGAATACAGCAGCGCTGCTGTAAAGGCGGCCCTGAGGGGTGGCTTCTGTTGCTTGACTTCGCTCTTGTAACTTGCTCACTCCAAAAAAAAAATGGTGGCCCTCACTAGAGCACCGCAGAACACTGCTTAGTAAACTGTAGCCCCCGGCTGCACCCGTTGCCACACCATTTTGTAGTGTTCAATTAAAGATATATCATCCCAGCAACATCTCTTTTTTTTCCCACTCAACAGTCTGCCGTGGGGCGTGAAAGGGGGGGGTGTCACACAATGTGGTGAGCTATAAATGCCTGCTGCAAGCACACCCCATGTTGTTACATGTATATGCCAGCTATTGCCAGGCTGTGAATGCACTTGGATGCCTCCATGTGGTGTTGTTGATTCGAGTTGAGGTGGACAGATCCGTCCACTCACGTGGTTGGCGTGTGGTGGGAAAGGGGCCCCCGGGGTGTCACATAATGTGGTGAACTAAAAATGTCTTCTGAGACCATCTTGCTCCAGCAAGCACACCCGCTATTGTAACATATATCAACAGGTACTGCAAGCTAGGCATGCAACTGACTCTCTCAAAGTGGTGTTGTTGGGTATTTTGTCCACTCATGGGGCTGGAGTGTGGCGAGAATGGATGTGGCAACTGATCAGGCAGCAGCCTTGCGGGGTCACCTTCAAGTCAACCCATGATGTAGACTGTGTGCAGCTTGCATCACAAACGTTTTGCGGGTGTGCTGCTGTCTGCTATCAGGCTGCGGTGTGAAATGTGCGCGTCACCATGTGATGGGGATGTTTGTGCCTATCAGGTTGCACCATCCTCTTGCCCCAGCTATTTGAGGCGTTGAACCTTGTTGCTCAAGTTCACTCATGTGGCTTGCTCACCATGAAGCCAAGCTGAACTCATGAAGTTACCACCCAGGTAAACACACTTTCTGGCCTGAGCCAAAATAGGCACCCATCCTCACAGCACATGCACACTGGAAACTGCTAGCAGCAAAAACTTTGCAGGGCATGCTGTTGAGATGCCTAACCATGTTGCGTATAGCGTTGGCACATGAGCTAGGTTCTGTGCGTCAGAGATGGGTGGGAACGCACTACGCCAGATATTTCCCACAGCTGTGAGCAACTGTCCTTAATCGCAAAAGCTGCAAAAAAAGGTGCAGGCAGCTGAGCAACACAAGGTGACAGAAAAGGGTGACAAATAGTGCTGAACGGTGTTGCCACACACATGCCACACACATGCAGATGGCTGTACCCTCATATGACTGCCTGCAAGCATTGAGGGCTCAAGCTTTGTATGTAACGCCAGGCACCCGCTATATCAAACTACAGATCATCCATAGCACGCCCTACACCATGTACGTGTTCCCGGGAACACAGGGAGCGCCCTATATTCAGGCAGATACAATAGGCACACAAGTGCCTGTAGACAAGCCCTAAATGTGCAACAGCCACAGATGCAACATCATTGAAACTGCAACTAGCAATGCCCGGCAACCTTTTCATCGCCTGAATAGAGAGCCCACAACATGCCAACATACAAAACGCTGGCATGGTGGTGACATTAATGGCAGAAGCGACTGAGCAGAAACCAACAAGCTGTTGTGCCAGATAGACAGTAGCATCCAGTTGCACGACGCCACAACAATAAACCTCAGTGCTGTCACGAAACGGCACATGAAGGCACCCTGCACCACACAGACATCGTTGCACACTACACACAGGAAAAGCCACCACTAGGTGTGCTGAGTGAATCAATCCCTGGGGGTGTGGCGATTTGCCACAGCCCCCACTAGCACACACGCGTGTGCGCACACACAACCCAATGGCGTCAACACAAACGCAAAAAGCAACAGGACCACACCTGCGTGTGACTAATAAGGATGAGTATAGTAGTAGTATTATATTGGGGTCGACACCACACGATATGTATGGGTCTGTTGCACATGGACCTCAAGATCCACACCGCGTCACTTGGGTCAGCCGACCACCATGCGGGCCTTCATGCCGGCCGTGATGTGGTCCAGGATGTTGCAGTAGTAGCTCCAGGACCCTGTGCTGTTGGCCGTCATCTCCAGCGCATATGTGTTGGAGGGCATCAGGCCAACTGAGTACATGGGCTGACCTGCAACACAGCAACGATCACAGCAGCACCATGCCATGTTGAGGCACATGTGCATTCCCTTGCTATAGCTGGAGTGCTGGACACGGCTAAATGCCAGCCGAAGATTGCAGCACAGCCTGCACAGCTGACTACTTGGTGCATGCCTGTCTTGACGCCAGCCAGCTGTGCATCGCAAACGTACAGCTGTTGCTCCCCTCCACATCCCGATGACTACCCTTTGGACTACGTAGTCCAAATATACCCGTTATACGACCTGCCCCCACGCACCTGCATACTGCACGGCCTGTCCATCAAACACGGGTGAGTGCATGTCCACCTCACTGCCAAAGCCCATCACAAGCCAACGGACTGTCTGGCCGCGCTTCAGCTGCAACGTGGGTCCGTTGCAGTAGATGAAGCCGTTGATCTGGTGCATCAGGTTGGATTCAGGGAACTTCAGGTCCGTCTTGTCAATCTTCAGCTTTGTCTTGTTGGTTTGAAGGGCGAAGTTATCCTGCAAAACAGTAGGACAGGATGAAAGATCAGCTTTGCCATGACAGCTTTGCTTTGCCATGCCAGCTGTGTTTTGCCATGTCAGTCTTGCGCAAGACTGACGAGGAAGGCAGCAACACAACAATGACCGCAAACTTCAGGTGACGAACATGACAGACTGCTCCATGTGAACCACAGATGGATCGAATTTTCAGACCATTGGATATGATCAATCCCAACACTGCACAAGCGAACTGCAATGAATCACTTACACAGTGCCCATCGCTTCACACACATCAAAGTCATGCATGCCACCCACCTCAAAGTAGAAGCTCTGCATCTCATTCTGGATGTTGTACAGCAGAGGGATCTCCAGGTCAACACCTGGGTTGTCCAACTTGCCCTTGGCATAGATGGCCAGCGGACCAACAAGACCTGCAAGGCAACCAGGCACGTTTCAGTGCACATGAGGCAAAGTGCACACAAGGCATATCATAACGCATACACCAAGCAGTATCACACCAGATAGAACCCTTGCAGTGCTGCCAGATGCCGCGCACGGCACACAACTCCACATTTCACATTGGTAGCTGCTCCTGTTGGCACAGTGCTGAACCTAATGAGGGCACACACTTGGGCACATGTGGGCGGGTGCTCACCTGCATTGATATGCTTGATGTGGTCCACACCAGACACATACGCATACACCACCACGGGCCCATCCTTCGAGGCGGGGCCGGCCGTGTCGGGCACAAACCACTCGTAGCGTGCTGTGGCTCCAGGTGCCACTCCGCCCAACGCATACAGGTTTTCAACAGACTGGGCGATGACTGCCTCAGCCTCTGCCTGAGAGGCGGTGATCTGCTGCAGCCGGCGGCGGCTGTGCAGGAGCCTGCGCCCTGCCGCTGCCTGCTGCTTGCTGGGAGCAAGGTTCACCTGGAGGGTGGGGTGGGTGGCAACAGCGTTGTTGTCAACAAACAAGCAGATGCGAATGCGGACTTGGAGACAACCAGATACCAGCTGAGGGCTATCATAGCCTATGATTGAGTCATTGGGTAACCATGGCATGCACCTGATGGTGCAACATGACATGCAACGGATGGGCCGTCCTGGACCCTGCCGCCATCACACCCAAACTTCACACAAGCAGCCTCCCAGCGTACCTGGTACTGCGTGGTCATTCCGATGGGTGCCAGGCCTCCAAACAGCTGCACACTGGAGTTGACCAGCAGTCTGTTCTTGAAGTGCACCACAATCTTGTCCCCAACCTCAGCCTTGATGATGGGGCCCAGGATACCAAACTCAGGAGGTGTGGGCTTTAGAGTCTTGAAGGTGGCATCTGTATACTCCTTGAAGATACCCTTCTTATACTGGGAGCCCAGGGTGCCGTTGGTGGTCTGCACAAAGGTCAGCTGGTCCTCAGACCAGGGCTGGCCGGTGCAGCCATCAAAGCCAAGGGGTGTGTAATCCCAAATGGTGGGCTCCGCGGCGATGTAGTAGGTGCGGACTGGGGCGTCTGCAGGTGCCGCCAGGATGCCCAGGTTCTTGACGTTGTAGATTGCACTCATGCCTGCGCTGATGTGGTCGTAAATGTGGCACTGCAAGAGACCCTTGCCGCCCACCATAGGTCTGCAAGCCAAATGGCACAAGGCATGGAGAAGGAGCACAGCAGGAGCCCACAGGACAGGGTCAGATGTGATGGGAGTAACAGCAACTTCCCCGCGGGCTTTCTGCAGTACTGCCCATAGCTGCAATAAACAAAGCAAACATGTTGCAGGCAGGTACTGACTAGCTGTAAAGTGCATGTGGTCTGGGTGCAGTAGCAGTACTGTTGCTGCCAAAGAAGCCTCAAGACTGACTGACCCTGCTGGGCGTCATGCATCATGTTGCCAAACTCACGTTGTGTCGACGGCCATCATCGACCCAGGCAGCAGCGAGACCGCCTGCCTCCTGTGACCGTCCACAAACAGTTGGCTCTCAGCACTGTTGGGTGTGTGCATATCCGCCGCAGTGCCGATCGCCATGAAGTACAGGCGGGCAGATTCACCCTGCACAAACTCCAGGCCTGGCAGGTTGCAGTACAGGTAGCCGTTCACGCCGTGCATCAGGTTTGGCTCCTTGGTGTCGGGGCTGGCAATCCATGCCTCCATTGCTGAGGCATTGGCGGCAACTTTGGGCAGGAACTTCTGGATGTTGCGCTCCAGCATGAAGCTGCTGGACTCGTCCCAGATGGCAAATGCCAACACGTACTCCCTGGACAGGCACACATCAAGAAAAGATCATGACAAGTCAGCGTTACCAAGCACACACTGATTTGCTATTGGGTGGGTGGTCTGGAGCCGGCAGGGAGTCACAGCAAGACAGCCAAAGGAGCCCAGCATGTTGCGCTTGTCCTGACAAGGAGCTTGCGTTGTCACCAACAGCCCTGCCCACCTTGCGACGTCCTTGGGTGAGCCATCCTCATTGGCGTTCTCAGGCTTGGTGATGATGATGGAGCCCATCAACCCAGCGTAGGGGTCGGCAGCCTCGTTGACGTGACTGCAAAGCACACAGCACAACCCCGTCAGCATCCACTACCCTGGAAGGATGAGAATGCAGATCATAAGCACACAGCACCTTCTGCATGTGCAGCTGACTCAGCTTGCAGCTGTGTGTCCAACGGCTGCCACTAAGTTTCCGGGGATGTCAGGAGCCATTGCAGGTGACTGCAGCCTCACCTATGGTACATCCACATCACACTGCCAAGGTCATTCTCGCCAGGCCCAGCGCGCTCAGTAACCAGCCAGGTGTACGTGACCTTCTGACCTGGAGACACGTTGTCACCAGCAGCAACTGCGGCAGCGGCAGGGCACAGTCCCAACCATTCAACACTCACAACAACACATCATTGAGACACAACCACAAACACCGTGTTTCTGTGGGCGCCCTTGCAAGCACTCTTGCAAGCACACTGCTTGTTGACCTAGGCCTGCCGCTAGCATTGTGCACAGAGGCATCCCTGCAGCTGTCAAGGACAGCCAGTAGCATTGACACCCAGCTATACCAGGACTCACGTGGAAGACCGTCAGCATAGGGGGAGCCCTCGGAATGCTTCTCATACCACACGCCGTGTGGGTGCATGCTGGCGTTGTTCTCCTTGAGGTTGTTCTTGAAGGTGACCTTGAGGGTGTCTCCCACCACACCCCTGATCACAGGGCCCAGCAGACCAAGGTGCTCCCAGGCAGCAGAGCGGCGCTGCGGCAAAAAGCAACCACGAATTAGAGCACCGATAGAGACAGCACACAAGGCAAGATGTCAATGTGACCGGTGTGCTGCCAAGCACGTCACTATGGAGAACCTGCGGGTGCGCTGCAACATGCAGGTTCAATGAAGCAACAGCCACTTCCAGAAGGCTGCCGCTCAAACCTCAGTGTGATCTTGATTTGATCTGGACTCAGATGCGGTAATGGAATGGACGGGCCAACAGGGATTATGAAAGAATCATAGCTCTATGCCACGACATCCTCACCTTCTTCTCCTTGAATGTTGCGTCTGTGTACTCCACGTACAGCGCCTTGATGTACTTGCGCCCGATCGCGTCAGGCCCAGGCTCAACAAATGTCTTGGCATTGTCAGAGAAGGGCACCAGCGTGCCACCACACATCTCGCCGTTGAAGGGGGCATAGTCCCACACAACCTCCTCAGCGGCAACGAAGTACTCACGCGTCTGCGGCAGGCAGGGGCGGGTGGGGGCACCTCAGGGGCAACCAAAACCTCACTGAACGGTGCAGTGGTAAAAACAGCTGGGGAGTTTTGGCACTTCCTGCGGTTACATATGTGTCACCCATGGAAAGGCCGAGCGCTGCTGGAAACACCTGTCTGACTCTCTTGCATGCCGCCCACCTGCGCCAACCGTACAGTGTCTACACGCCTCCAACCCACCACCCCAATGTGCACAGTGTGCTTCTGCAGCTACAGCTACACATCTGCCCAAGCACAGGGCCCTGCACTACTCGCACCTTGCCCTTCAGGTTGTGTGTGGGCTTCTCTCCTGCCACGTTGAAGAGCATCATCATGCCTCCATGGATGTGGTCGTTCAGGTGGCAGTGGAACAGCCAGGTGCCGGGGTTGTCGGTGTAGGCATCCAGGGTGGCCATGGTGCTGGGCAGCACGGTCAGCTGCAGCAGCACAATGGAGGCGCAGCAGCAGCAGCAGCAGCAGCAGCAGGCAGTGTGACTACATGCAGGTACAAACAGAGTGGCTTGATGGCTGGCAAGATCATGGCTAGCACCCCATCATCATCATCATCATCATTACACGTGTTTCCAGCCAGGTTCATCGCGCTAGCACCCCACTCTCAATAATCTTGCTTCGTGCACTCTTGGCTGCAGTTGGGGTGTCTGCTGCTGCCGCGCTCACACAACTGCTACCTCTTGAGATCTTGCACATCAGAAGCACACCATAACAGACACCATACATGACCAGCCAACCGACCAGCATGAAACCCCAGTGCCCGGGTTCTGCGCCCTCGCGCTCACCTGGTCCATGTGCATGCCATTGTGGTTGAAGGAGATGCCGTGCCAGTGGGCGGTGTGCAGACCCTCCTCACTGCCCAGGGAGCTCACGTACCAGCGAACCCTGCAGGAAGCACACAAAGCTATGCCGTCCAATATAGCAGGATAGAAAGGTTTGCAAGAGGCCGAGGTTGGGCCACTTGCCTGGCTGGACACAGGTTCAACCGCATAGCAGCCTGGTGCACACCTGCTGAGCTGATGGAGTGGTAGCGTGCAAGGGCAAATGCTTGCCACAAGGGGTTGGGGTGTGCTGCACACTGCACTACCAGCCCTCAAGCCTTTACTAGTGTGTCACCCTGAACCGCCACAAGCAAGCTCAAAAATGACAACCGTGCTGAAGGTGCAGCCTGAAATTATGTAGTCACTGCTGAAGCCATGTGACAGCTGTCACCCTGTTTTCACACCGCTGGCGGTCACAAGCTGCCAACTGTTGAGCTGGGTCACGCAAAGCGCACTCACTTCTCCCCCGTGGTCATGTTGAGGTTGGGCAGGTTGCAGTAGATGAAGCCGTTGATGCTGTACTTCTTGTTGCCCTCACCCACATCGTCCTCAGACAGCTCAGCCAGGGCGTCAGCGTGAGCAGCAGAGTTGGCCTCGTAGAAGGGGCTGTTCATCTCGTTGTACACCTGACAGCAGGAGACAGTGATGGGGTGAGGGTGGATGTAGATGCTGCTTGTGCTGCTGCAATTCAAGAGAGGTACCCTTGTATATTATAGCGGCGTAACAAGGGCCTTGCAGGTTTATAACAGCACTTGACTGCAGTGTTGGCGGTGTATGTGCCGTTTCTGCAAATGGCATCACATTGTACAGCTTGCTACGCCTGCACTCAGGATGCAAACAAGAACACAACGCCGCTGCAGCTGATGGCGTGGCTGCCCTGCAAACCAACGTTTGATTGCAGTGTCAGCTCCCCACCTGCAGCATGAGGTAGACCTCCTTGTCAACATCAGAGGGCTTGCCCTCAGCGTTGAGGGTGCCAGGGCGGGCGACAATCAGGGGCCCAGCCAGGCCTGCCTGCGTGTCCCGTGTGGCGTCAACAGTGGAGCGGTAGCCCCAGTGCTGGGTGGAGGGGCCGTCAGCGGGGGGCCAGCAGAGGAGGGCACGTACCACCTGCAACAACCAAGCACAACAACTCAACAGTCAGCACCTCATACACCACAAAAGCAAGGCAGGGGAGTTGCTCCCGCTGTTGATGGCAACCACAGCTTGCCCTTGGTGGGTACCACCTCATGCCTAATGGTGCATCACGTTGCTCTGGGCAAATTGCTGCTGCCTACTACTGCTTGCCTCCGCCTCAGATCTACCCTACTGTGCACTGTATCCCTGCCAAATGACGGCGTATAGTACATTGTGTTACAAAAGGCTGCTGCGTGCCGTTGCTTGTACTGGATCTGCCCCACCTTGCTGTGTAGGTGTCTCCTGGGTTGACGGTGGGTGCCCCTCCTGCCATGTGGACACCTCCTGGCATCATGTTGATGGTGAAGTCCAGGTTGTTCTTCAGCACCACCACCAGGGTGTCACCAACCTCCGCGTGCAGGGCGGGACCTGAGGGAACAGCACAGGGGGTAGGCCGATGGGCAGGCAGAAAGGGTCAGCGGGGCCAAGGGCTGCAAAAGCTTGGCTGTATGGCGCTGCATTGTGAGGCTTGTGGCTGGCATGCGTTGCAGAGCTTTGGCGAACTCTTCCAAGGAGATTGTTCTTCTGACTTGCTGCATCACAAACACAGCTGGTAGGAGTGACAAACAGGGCTGCGCTGCATGCGGCTTTGTGCTGCAGCCGGCCGGTTCGTGCCACGGCTGTAGCCAGCATCGCTGGATGCCAACCCTGATGTGTGGATGCGAGGTGTTTCACTGGAGATTTTGCTGCTGCTGCTGCATGCAGTATGACTCACCCAGCAGCCCCATGTGTTGGTCAAACGCAGTCCTGGGCTTCAGGTCCTGCAGGATAGGCAGCCAGGCAAGGAAATGATAATTGGCAGGTACGGCCAAAAGTGCTTGGTGTTAGAGTTTGTGGTCTCTTTACTGAGTGACCCTGAAACCACCATCACCCGTTGCAGCGTCATCAGTGCATGCAGCGAGGTTTGTCACCGGCTGCTGCTCTGCTGTCCCAGGGACTGATGATGTGGCGCTGCTATGGTGCATTTTCCAGCAAGTGGTGGTGTGACCAGCCTCACACCTTGAATGAGTCATCAGTGTACTGCCTGTACACTGCCTTCTTGTACTTGGAGCCAATGCCCTTGGTGGTGTACAGCTCTGCCTCCTCGCCGAAGGCCTGGCCTGTGCACAGGTTTTTGCCTGCTGGGGCGAAGTCCCAGTCGATGGGGTCAGCTGCAAGGTAGTACGTGCGCGTGGCACCCTTGAGGTTGAGGATTGCATCCCCTGATGCATCTCCTGATGTCAGGTCCACTGCTCCCGCTGATGTAGACCTGCTGCGCTTGTTGTTCAAAGCCAGGGGCAGGCCGATGGCAAGGCCAATGCCAAGGCCCAGCAGCAGCAGCCCCACACCAGCCACAGGCAGCACCCAGCGGCGCCTGCCGGACTGCTTGCCCTCTGGTGGGCCTTTGATGTCGACTGTAGCGTCCTTCACCATCGGAAGAGTCTTCTGCCCCCACTGTGGCTGCGATCGTGCTTTGGGTCCGTTTGACTGCTGTTGCAGTGTCGTGGTGGCCAGTGACTCCTCTGACCAGTGATCGGTCGCGATCCAATCTCCCCAATGTGTAGAAGCTTTCGGGCTATGTCGGGCCAAGGCAGGCAAGGCAGACGCTCGTTGACTGAGCGCGTGGCAGGCACGCAGTTGCTTGACTCCTCACTGGCGGACTCAAACGTACTTAAGCAGTATATATGGGCATTATCATGCAACGTTGAGACTCTCAGGGCCAGCCGGCGCACACCGGCATTTGATCATGTGCAAGCCATGGACAGTGGTCCCCCTGCGAGATAGACAGCCGCTGCCCAAAGCTCTGCCGCTCCCACTCACACGCCCTTGTAAGTCTCGAAGGGACTTGGGGCTGTCGTGGGAGGGGGCTTGGAACGGGGAAGGCAAGGTAGGGGGTTCGGAAGTGTGGTGTGCTTTGCAATGGAGTCCTGCAGCAGACGCTCTGCTGATGAACGTCAATCCCTTGGAGCACCTAAAGCAGGGGGGCTGCAAAATCCTGCAAGGTTGCACCACCTCCTTCAAGTGTGCTGAACTACCCCTGCTTTGCAACTGCATGCCATGAACGATTGACGCCAGTAATTTAATCGATCAGAAGATCACGAATTGACAGGTATTTGGCATTGAATACAGCGACTGCTTGTGCCAGCCTGCAAAGGCGGTACCCCAACTGACATATCTATTCAAACGCCTCCCTGCGCTGCGATCATGGATTAACTTTTACTCGCACACAACGAGCTGCATGGATGATAATCAGCGAGAAGTGCTTCTGCGACATCTGCACGACGCTTCTAGAACTCGCATCAAGCAGATCCAGCCTTGTTGTTCCCTCACTTTTGGCTGACCTACTGCTTCAATACCCGGCCCCCTACCACTCACAACATTAGTGACACACTGTGAAACACCCTCAGCTCAGCAGATGCAATCATGAGGGGCTGCCAGGCTGTGGTGGTGTGCTACCTGCTGCTGGTCTTTGCCCACACGTGCAGCGGGGCCAAGCAGGCAGAGAGCAGCGGCTCAGCAGCAGGCTCAGATGCTGGGAGCTCCGATGTAATCACACTTACAACAGACAACATCGCTGAGCGAGTGGAAACTCAGACTGCACCCGCCTTGGTGAGCGGTCTGTGAGTGGCTTGCGCCCCTGCCTGTCTGCATCATCCCACGCGTCAAACTGACTTTCTGCTGTGTTGCGTGGTGTTGTAGGTGGTGTTCATCGTCAGAGAAAACTGTGACTCATGCCAGCAGATCATCCCTGTGTTTGCCAGGGTGGCAGCTAACCTCAAAGTGGGTGCCACATCTTGTCTTGCACACTGCCCTACCTGCTCGCTTTTCATCCAGCTGCAAACTGCACATGCTTTGTTGTATTGCATCCACTGGGTGCTCTTGGCCACCGGACGTATCACTGCTGGGCCTTAAAGCCAAACGGCAGCAGTCCAGAAAGGCCGTCCAACAGCGCAAGCAGTTGAGGGCACTTCGCCTGCACTGCATGAACCACGCCTGTCGCATGCAGGGTATCGCCACAGTGGGCGTGGTGGACTGCAGCACCGTCCCTGCAGTGCGCACATGTCGTGCCTACAACGCTATGGGCTTCCCCAAAGTCCTGGTGAGGAAAACTACAGCAGTACAGTACTACAGCATGCTGATGCCACTTGCGCGGGCAGTACGTGCAGCAGCACAGCAGCATGTGTGCACTTGCTGCGTGGAAGCTGTTTACTGGCAACCAACTGGCGTTCACTTCCTTCACGTCCAGCTTGAAGCACCACCACCACCACCACTGAAAGCAGCGTGCATTCGAAAACTAGCTCGCACCGCCCATCCCCACACGGCTACGTGCTCCGCTTGCTGCACCCTGCTACCGCCTTTGCCCCCAGGTGTTCAAGCCAGGCACCAAGGTGAACCCCTACACTGGCGGCAGCATGAAGGACTTTGCAGACTTCACAGGACCAGTGTCCCCCAAGACCCTCATCACAGCAGTGACAGACACCTTGGACAGCAGTCACCTGTCCCAGCTCAGCACCACAGCACAGCATGAGGCCCTGATGCAGCAGGACCCCAAGCTGGCCAAGGTCCTGCTGTTCACTGACAAGCCTGCCTCCACTGTGCTGGCAAAGGGTCTCTCCTGGGCGTACGCGCGGCGCCTGGTGTTTGCAGAAGTGCGGCCCAGTGGGGACGAGGGGAAGGCCTTGGCTGCCCAGTATGGGGTGGAGAAGTACCCTACCATCCTGGTGGTAAAGGTGCGCCAGCAGCAGCAAGGCACGGCTGTGGCAAAGCAGCTGCATCATGGAGCCTTGGCGCCAACTTAGTTGTGATGCCGCTCGGTCTTGCAACAACTCCTTGTATGGTGTGCATCGCAATATCTTTGTATTTGGCGTAGTGGCGTCAGGCTTGGTGTCTGATGGCATAATAAAACATTCAGCTTGTGTACGGCGTACGATCCAGACTGTCACTTGACTAGCAAGTGTTGTGGTCACCCCGACTTATGCCTGGCTGACCAGCCCGTTGCTGCGCTGCTGGCTGCCTGCAGACTGATGGCAGCAGTGAGGTGTACAGTGGGCGCCTCAAGGCTCCTGTGCTGCGCACCTTCCTGGACAGCTATGCACTATTAGAGCCTCTTGCTGCAGGCGCTGATGCTGGCAAGGGCCCCGGGGTCAGCGACCCCCTGGGCCACTTGGCGCAGCTGACAGTGCACAGCCTGGACACTGCAAATCTGACTACTATCGATCGGCAGGATGACATGTGGCTGCTGGGCTTCTATGCAGCCTCAGGTGAGGCAGACAGCATGGCATGGCATGCACGACCAGCAGGCAGTGAAAGATTTGGGCCCAGCTGCCTGACTGCTGGCAAGCACCAAGCAGGGAGCCCACGCTGCAATAAAAGGCACTCCATGTGCCAGCAGCTCGTGCGGAAAGGTCCCCAGCACCCCTCACGGCTTGTTGTAACCGGGTTGATCTCTGACGCTGACACCGTGTGACTGTTCCGTCCCGTCCCCCGTCTGTTGTGGGCTGTCCTTCAGGTGACGAAACATGTGGCACCCAGCTTGGTGAGCTGCGCAAGCTGCTGGGTGAGGTACAGGGCATTGTCAACTACGGCACTGTCAACACAACAGGTGAGCGGCAGGCGGGCGCCAAACAATAGAATCATCTCACCAGCCCTACTTGTCAGCTGGCGGGACTGCCCGCAGGCTGCAGAATCAGGGGCAAGTGCAGCTTGCGCATGCATGTGTGCTTGCGTAAAGGGTGAGCGGTGCATCTTGCTCTTGTGCTGCGCAAGCGTGCTTCCATCAGCAGGCAAGCCATGAGGCAAGTCCCTAACCCAGTGTGGGAGACCTCTCGGACAGCTCGTGCCACATGTGTCAAACGTCCTCAATCAGCTGGAGCCATCCAGAAGCTCGCTTGAAACTTGCATGCTGCACTGCTGGGGCGTGTAGGTGTGAAGGCCGAGCTGCTGGAGCCCTTTGGGCTTGACACAGCCGCGCTCTCAGCCAGTCCCTGCTCTGTACAGCTTGTGCTGCTGCCGTATGGGGACTTCAAGCAGTCGAAGGGCGGATACAAAAGGTGGGTGCAGGTGGTCTTGAGGCGTGCTTCTGTAGTGCGGCCAAACATGCATACAGGATCAATCTCACGCTGCCTTTTTTGGCATTGCCATTGTTCAGTGGTCAATCGCGCACTGCAGTGTCATAGTGGCTGTGTTTATTGTGGGTTCTCCATGTTGTGTGGGTGTGTTCCACCCTCCTGTCTGAGTGCATACCTTACGTCCTGCGCTCTGTTGCAGGCGGTCAGGGGGGCTGGACAGTGCCAAGGCGCTACAGGACTGGATCCTCAAGGCGGTAAGTGCACTGCAACCGGCTGGCCGAATGATTTGAGAGACGATTATGCCCTGTGGCTATGGGTCATGGCATGGTGAGTAACTCAGCAGGACGCATGCCTTACCCAGTTTGTACGCGCCATCTAGCACCATGCCCACCACAACAAGAGACTCGAGAGCAGCAAACTGCTGCTGCAACAACAGCGCAAGTCAGGCGTGCCAGCATGTCGCCCACAGCCCTGCTTCCATATGCCCCCCTGCTCAGGTCCCTGACTTCACCAGCACCATCTCCAATGAAGTGGAGGCCCAGTCCTTCCTGGACGCGACCTTTTCAGACCTGCCCAAACCTCCCAAGGTCAGCAGTCCAAAGGAGCGGGAGGCTCCCATAGGCAAGGTGCTGCTGTTCACCGGCAAGGACGAGGTGCCTGGCATCTACAAGGCGCTGGCGGCGCAGTTCACTGGGAAGTCCCGCCTGCTGTTTGCATGGACAAAGGTGGACCCTGATGGGCCGTCGTACCCGCTGATGCAGAAGATGAATGTGAGTAAGGCTTGGATCGCCTGACTGGGTGTCATCAGCGTGGCACCGTGCCAGCATGCAGCCCGCCTGTATCTCAAAATGCACGGCAGCAATGGTTACAAGTTTGGTGGCGGCACATGAATCCAGCTGACGCTGCAAGAGTTCAAACTGGCCCCACTCCCCACTGGGCCACGCCTCCTGCCGCAACTTGTGTGTTCGTGACAGTGCCAAGCAGTGCATTGGCTGCTTTCGCTGGCTTGTGTTTCAGACCTCACGCTGCTGCTGCTGCTGCAGGTGCGCAAGGCCCCAGCCATGACGATCCTGTTCCCTCTGCCACCCAAGCCCCTGGGGGCCGAGGTGCCCGAGGATGTGCCCAACACCCAGCGGGACAACATGGCCATGCAGCAGTACCTGGGACCACTCAAGTACCAAAAGATGCTGGCATGGCTCACAGCAATGTCCTCACTCACAGGTGGGTGCGCACTGCGGGTGAAGGAACTGACACATGCAAACGAACGGCACAGTGGAAGTCGCGTTGGGACCTCACGGGGCCAAGGGGAAGGCGTGGTTGCTGGTGGTGGCAGGCGCTGGAAAGGAGGGGGCTGGCAAAGTAGTCAAGGCTGTGATTGGTTGAGAACTGCTCCATCCAGCAGTCAGTATACCTCACCAGCTTGCCAATGGCTCATGTTGTGGTGTGTGCCTGTCTGCAGGCATGTCGTACCAGACGCACGCAGGTGCCACAGAGGGCCCAGCTCCTGAGCACTTTGAGATCCGCACCCAGGGACAGCTGCAGAGTGCCTGCTATGACAAACCTGGTCTGTGCATGATCACCCTGCTGGACGGACACAGCGAGGCAGTCAACAAGCACAGGTATGTGAGCACACGTGCACCGCTGCGACTCAAAAGGACCCTAGGATTTTCAAGCAATTCTGCCCACAGGCGGTCACTGGCCCAGCAGCCGCCAAGCAGCACCCCTGCCTGGCCCTTTGCGCATATAGAAGGTTTGCCTGTGGCACACCCTTGGCTTACCAGACTTTCTGCTTGACAGTCAACAGCAAAGAAAATCTCACACAAGAATCCTCTTGGCACCAGCAGCGTTGCTTGCTGAGTGTTTGCTTGCTGCTGCTGCTGCTGCTGCTGCTGCTGCTGCTGCTGCTGCTGCTGCTGCTGCAGGGACACTGTGAAGAAGTCTGCTGCTGCGCATGCTGGCCAGCCTGTCAACTGGGTGGTGGTGGATGTAGCACGGCAGCCCAGCTTCAGGCGGGCATTCGGCTTCACAGGAGACCAGCTGCCTGCCCTGCTGGCGCTCAGCACAAAACGCATGCGCTTCGCACAGGTGCGCAAGCATGCTAGGTGTTGGGAAACATTGCGCTATGCTGTGCTGTAGCAAATAGTGGGTCATGTTGCTCTGTCCTGCTGCTGACAGGCAGTGCAGGCACCAAAGTGGGTGAGCCTCAGTAGGCAAGCAATTTGCAACAAGCCATACAAACAGGGTGTATGAGCACACTAGACACTGCTTTTGATATTTTGGCCCTGTGGAGGCTCTCAGTTTCACTGCTGTTGGCTGTCTGGTGTGCTAAATATCGCCCCTTGTGCTGTGTGTGCGCTGCTGCAGGGTGCTGCGCCCTTCAGTGAGGCGAGTGCCAAGCAGCTGGTGTCCAAGGTCCTCCTGGGCACAGCAGTCACACTTCCCCTACCAGTAAGTGGACACGACCGCAGCAGCAGCGGCAGCAGCAGCAGGCACCAGCAGCCTGCTGATGGCCAAACCTGATCAGTCTTCTGGTGATGCCAGCTGACAGCAGCTCAACCGGCTTGTGCACTGGTGGCTGCGCCCTTCAAGCAACCACATGTGTGCTTACAGCTGACCAAGCTCACCGCCCCCTATGCACTGACCCTGTTATGTGTGTGGGTCACCCCTCATGTGTGTGCAGGCCCTGCCTGAGCTGGTTGATGGTGGTGAGGCTGAGGAGGATGTGATGGATGTGGAGGAGGAATTCAAGCTGGATGAAGTCATGGCTGAGGACATCAAGGAGCTGTACCGCAAGGAGGAGAGACTCAAGCAGGTGTGACACACAATGTGATGTTGACATGCACTTGCTGGTGGAAATTTAGGCATCAGCACATGCGGTAGTAGCCAGCTGGGCAGCCATGGGTCAGTCAGCTCAGGGGGCTTGGGGGAAGCAAACTAGTAAACTCAGGGCGTCGGTTGCTGGCTTGATTGAAGCGTTGTACGCGGTTGAAGGTTACAGCTGGATGATCATTGCATGTCAGGTTGACAACTGTTACAAGGGGATGTTCTTGGCAGGCGACTGACTCCTGGCCCCTGCCTGAGTTCATTGCAGGCAGACGAGGAGCTGGCGAGAGAGGAGCAGGAAAAGAAGCAGAAGAAAAAGAAGAAGAAAAAGAGCAGCAAAAAGAAGAAGTCCAAGAAGAAGTCCAAGCAGAAGGCAGCCAGCAGCCAGGGGTCAGTCAAGGATGAGTTGTGACCCCTCCCCCGGGGCAGGTTTCCCGGAGCCTGGTGGCACTTGGAGTGTGATCATGATGAGCTTAGGCTACTGCCAACTACATATTCGCAAACTGAATGTGTCTTCCTTGCAGTGGAAGTCAATATCAGCGAAAAAAAGCTTGGTCTTCAGGGCTGAAAACCCAACAGGCACCTCGTCACAACGCAAGCGTCAGTGCATCTAGTGAGCCCCTATCTTGCCTTGATTCATTTTACTCCCACTGTCACTGCCTTGCACGTGCTCAGACGGCAAGCTGGTCGTTGGCCGCAGACGTCAGCGGATCACCTCCGTTCTCATCACCTCTCATTCGCCTCAGAAGTGTTCTTTATAGTTTAATGAACAATGCGGCTGAACAGTGCTACTCGCAGTAGTGAGCGTTGCAGGGCAACGTTGGCTGGGCAAAAGAAGGACTACAAGACCCTCTTGGACCGCTAACGCGGTCCTTACGTCCATTAATAGCTCTGTCCAGGGCTCCAACAGCTCAGGCTTAGGCCCACGACCCAAACAACCCTCACAGCAGACCATCACCAGTAAATTGAACGTTGGCCACTGAATATGGCACCCCAGGCCCCCAGGAGAAGCAAGGTGTGTACCACAGCTGCTTGAGCTGCCATTGTGGCTGCTGCAGACATGGGGCTGTCACATCCTCGTCAGCTTCCTGGGGACCAACCCTGCTGCTTGTGCTCTTTGTGTCATGCACAGCGCCGCCCTTGGGCATGAGGTGTCAGCCTCTTTGCTTTGTAGATTCCTGTTCTTGTAGGTTCCTGTGGCACTTGCTCAAGTTGACACTGAGTTGATAGCGGCTGGCACACCAAAGCAAACAGCCCAGCTTCTCACCAGCATCTTCCTGGCATCTTCACCTGCGCAGGCCTTATGGCGTGTCTACAAAGACCCCGACAACCCACTGGCCAACAGCACCAGCTGGAGGGCCTTCTGGTCAGCCTTCTCCACTTTCAACCTCGCCATCATGGGCTCAGCTTTGCTCCCCATGCCCTATGCGATCAGCAAGACAGGCGTGCTGGTGGGCGTGCTGACCATGGTGGTGGTGGCACTGTGCAATGACTACACCACATGCCTCACCATCTCAGCAGCATACACAACAGGCCTGGACTCCTTTGAGGCCCTGGCATACTGGGCAGGAGGCAAGCGCTGGAAGGTGGGCAGCCACGTGTGAACAGTCAACCAGCTTGAGCTAGAGGCATGCATAGCTGGTGCTGTGTCAATGTAGGTGTGGTCTGCCCCTTTGCTCGTTTTAGCACCGCACACTGCGACGTTCCCTTTTGCAGAGTTTGCTGCTGGTAGTGAGGCTGACTTTCCTCTTGCTGTATGTCTTTCTTGCTGCCGTGCAGCATTTCACCCAGGTCATCCTCATCTCCTTGCTTTGGGCACCCAACTCGGGGGGCCTCTCACTGATTGGAGATGTGGCGCAAGTCATGGTTGACAACGTCAAGCTGATCATTGCAGCACCAGCAGCACCCACCCCAGCAGCAGCGCCTGCCCTGGCTGCAGCGCTTGGCAGCAGCCAACCTGTCGGTGCAGCCCTGTCAGGCTGGCGGTGGCTGGGCTCCAGCCAGGAGTGGCTGCTGTCCTGCTTGGCTGATGGTCAGAGCCTGATGGTGGTGATGACAGTGCTGGTGGTGTTGCCGCTCAGTTGCCAGAAGCACATGCGCAGCTTGGAGACAGCAGCTGGCGCGGGCATGCTGGTCATCCTTGCACTGCTGGTAGTGCTGATGGTGGGCGCACTGCGCGCTGGACTGCCTGCAGTTGCGGACGGGCAGTTGCCAGTTTGGAGCCTTAAGGTGCGCATGTTGTCACAGCAGCAGTGTTGATGAGACTATCCAGTCATATGTTTGCGCGGCAGACGGGCAGAGCTGTCAGCTCACAGACCGACACTTTCAGCACTTTTCCAAGAACTGGCACTACATCCCAACGCAGGCAACGGGCAGCGCAGCATACACATCCTGCACATGCCTAGTTGAATGGCAGGCACCCTGCACAGGCTTGAGGGTTGCACTTTAACACCTTCACACTGTATGGTTGCTGCGGCTGCTGCAGGTCAACGATCAGCTGCCAGAGGCCTTCTCTCTGCTAGGCTATGCCTTCTACCTGCAGCCGCTGATCATGCCAATCATACGGGAGATGCCTGAGGGCAAGGCGGGCCGGCAGGCGCTGACAGCCGCAGTGCATACCTCACTGCTCGGTAAGAAAGGATCATGACTGCATGATTGGCAGTCTAGCTGGCATGTTGAAGTGCCACCAGACAGAACAGAAGTAGATGCTGGTGGGGCTTGCTTGGTCACTGAGAGGTCCCCTTCTGCTCAAGTATTCTTCATTCAGCGTGCGCATCGCTGTGCACGGTTGATCAACCCTTTTGCCTGTCTGTCGTCCTTCTTGCACCCCAACTGTTTCTCTCACACATTTTTGGTGTATTCCCATCACTCACAGGTAGCAGCCTCCTGCTGTACGCTGGCGTGGGTGTCTTTGGTGCTGCGCTGTTTGGGCTCAAGACGGAGAGCAACATCATGCTCAATGCCCTCACCAGCAATCCCTGGGTCAACCTGATCATGAACGGCTGCATGCTGTTCTATCTGGCTGCCGGGGCTGCAGCGTGCCAGTACCCGCTGAGGACGTCCATCGACATGCTGCTGGTGGGGGAGCGTGTCCCCATGACAGTGCCGCGCGCGGTGAGAGTGGGGCACGGGTCACTGCACACCGATGTGTCTGTGGGATGTCATTGTCGGTGATGCGATGACAGTGCTGCAGCCTGCAGGACCTGGTGTGGCTGGCAGTGTATGTGGTGGCAGCTTCATTGCAACCCCAACCTCAGCCGCCCGCATGGGCTGTCTGTCTGCACAGCATCCAGCACGGCAGCTGCTGTCCACAGCATGACTTGTGCTGCTGCTGCTGCTGCCTGCAGGTCCTGATTCAGTCGGTCACTCTGGGCGTGTCGCTGACGGTGGCCTTGCTCATCCCTGGGGGAGCTGAGAAGGTGTATGCCATTGTCGGAGCCACGGGTGCGCACACACCAAGGCTGTTACGTTGATATGCGGGCTTGCTGACGCTTTTGAGAGGGGATGTGCCTGTGGCACGACGGCAACGCCCTGGCAGGTGTGGTGTAAAGCCACAGGGGAGCGCTGCTCAGTGGCTGGCGGACTTTGTATGGCGGACTCTGCCTGGCGAACTCTGTCTGCAGCATCGTTTGCAGCATGCCACAGCTTCGCTATGGGAAGTTGCTACCAGCAGCCTCCTGGCAGTCTGTGGCTTTCCTGATCAGTTCCTTGTGCTGCCGCAGGTGTGTGCATCATGTGCTACGTGCTGCCAGTCATTGTGCACTACAAGCTGTTGAGGCACAGGCAGCAGCAGACGCTGCAGTGGCAGCGACAGAAGGAGCAACAGTCCCAGGTGAGCATGGCTGACAGCTGTAATAAACTTTGTGACGTCCTGAAGATACTGGGGTGACGTGGGGCTGACATGGGCCATATGTTTTGTCCTGGATTTGTAAGTGGGCACATGAACAGCTGCCCATTGTAGCACAGCTGTGCATGGAGGCCTGCAATACCCACAGTCTTCTTCACAGGCAGCGGCTAAAAGGGAGCCAGCAATGCAGTTCCCACTATGTGTATGCACCCAGTGGTGAAGGCACTTCAATTGGTTGTGTAAATCCTTTTGTTGCTGCGCAGGTTCTTGCGGTCGAGACAGGCACTCTTGCGCCGACACCTGACAACTCCCTGTCAGCCCCGTTGCTTGAGCGGCACAGCTCTGCCTCCAGCCTCACAGACCTAGTGGTGATCCCAACCACACCTGTGGGTGGCGTGCTGCCTACGTCTCTCGGCCTTCTGCAGCCCCTCAAGTGTTTCCCCAGCTGCCCAGCGTGGATGGACCTGTGCTTGCGCATGCTGCTGCCTGTGCTGGTACTGTTCGTGGGGCTGGGCTTCTCAATCGCTGCCCTGAGCGTGGCTATCAATGGCATGCGGGGGAGGTAGGCTGGCATCAAGCAGGAGCCTTAGCGCGGGTCTGTAAGCGGCGTGCTGCGCCGGCAGTGCAAGACTGCTGTGGGTGGGTGTGGGTGCTGCTGGTACTGCTGGTACTGCTGAGTCCTTTGTGGGGCTCCCAGCACCTTTGTACATTATCTTTTTCTGTGTGTTTGCGGTGTGTCCGGGTGCTACCTCTGCATTTGCGCTGGTGTGTTTTATGCAGCTCATATTCCAACGTAGATTGGCGTGTCGCACAGTGTCATGTTGTGACTGTGACCGCAGCTGCATTGTGTTTCTCGGCTACATGGCATCCAGTCTGTATCTGCTGCAGTCAGCAGGTGTTCCAGCACCGGTCTCTCTCGCAGCACCTACTGGCGCTTTGCTTGGGTATCCATGCTGTGTGTGTTGCTTGGTCTTGTATATGAGTGGGGCGGCATGCAGCGATGCATGTCGCTCAGCATGCATTCCTTATCATGGGTGTGATGGCCTTGGTGGGACACATGCTGCCATACATGGCAGCGCACAAGCCAGCATACAGGGCAGTGTACATGCCAACCAAAGCCAAGGTTTGCATCAGCTTGCCTGCTTGTCAGCCCAAGGTTGAAAGAACACCTTTCACCCAGTGTGGTGTTTGGCGGGGCACAGGACCAGCATAGCTGAGCTCAGTCGGCATGGCCATATGCTGCTGCTGGCACACATGTGCTCCCAGCTGCATCACCCCCTGCCCCTACAGGCAGCAGATGCAGCTGGCTGTCTGTTGTGACGGTTGTTTGCTGCACAAACAGCCTGTCAATCATAAAGAGCTAATGTTTGTGCATGGAGGCGTTCCAGTCCCCGGCACGTTCACTCAACATGACTTTGTGTGACGTGTTGACGTGCTGCTTGCACGGGCTTTACGTACTATGGGTTGTTCCACGCCTGCAGTGTGTTGTGTGTTCACAGCTTTTACCACTGAGTTGCGATGGACCAAGTAATCATAGCTTACGCAGCGGCTTGATCTTCTTGTCTTGCACTGACTGGTCCCTATCAACACAGTGTGTGCTTGTTGTGTATGCTCAAGTACTTTGTGTGTGCTGCACACAGTGTGTTTGTTCCATTGCAGGATGTGTGTTCAGCGAGCTGACAAGCTGCTGGCTCATGCAGCAAATACACACCGGTGTCAGCCATGCCCCGTCCAGCCCCATGCAGCCCCATTCCATGTCGGCATTTGTCATATCTGCCCTCCGCACCAAACTGCAGCTTGTTTCATCGGGTGGCGTTGTCCGCACATTTTCTTGGTATTGGTTTCAGCTGGCTCTTGGCAGCGATTTGCATCGACAAGACTCCCACCACGCATTCGTGCAAACATGTGCATTCGACCCAGGCACGTGCAGCACACTGCATGTGCTGACTCATGGTGTGAGTGTAGGTTGAGCTGTGTAGTGCCTGCCAGCCAGGCAGCACCTGATTAACCTGGTCGGCGCCAAGCGGCTGAGGGCCTTGTACCAGTTTTGCCCAACGCTGCTGGCAGTTTTGGGCTAGCGGCTGTTGCAGCTGCGAAGCCTATGTCTTCAGCATAGTGTGTGTCCATAGTTGTGCCTGCAGTTGTCCCGCGGGCTGTACAGTATTTGACTGCGCTGTGCCAGTCTTGCATCGTGATCCAACTTTCAAGAATACGCTGGGTTGAAGCATTTGGATGGTACCCTGTAAGTAATCGAAGCTATACAGCACCTAACCAAATATGAGCGGACTCTTGTTGGGTTGTGCGTTACACTCAGGCAAATCTCACAAGCATTCATTGCCAACTTGGTGCAATGCATATGCACGTAGCACGCCAGTCCCGTGCGCTGCAACAGCAGCTGGCTTGCACAAACCCTACTGACAAGAGGCAGCTGATCGCACATGCCTGCCCATATCTTAAGCAAGTGGCGGTGCACAGTACAAGGGGCATCACCCCACCTGCTCACAAACCCAGCCAGCCTGCGCCGGCAACAACTCGCTGGCAGGCACTCAATGACAGCAGAAGGTCTGTGACACCCGCAGCTGCAACTAGGTGGCCCATAATCAACTCTAATGCATTACGTGCATAAGGTCAGTGGACAACACAACCAGGGTCCTATTCGTGACAATGCACGCACAACGTGACACAAATGTGCGACCCTGGATACTGTGCATTGGTGCACCCAGGCCTGCCTAGGTGGACGCCTGCACAAGCTGCCCAATCGCCTTGACCAACCATATGAAGGCCTTGAGGCCGTACTTGATGACAAACACTGCAATGCGCACCAACACCTCCAGCAGCTGCAGACCCAACTTTCCAGCCTCCTTCAGTACCTGCTGGACTGTGAGGGAGCCGGGCTGAAAGTCTGCAAATGCGTTCAAATTGCCTGCATTGCCTGTGCCCCCCACCACACTGCTGCCCTTGCTCCTGTCCTTGACATCACTGGTGGCGTCCTTGCTGCCGGGTGCTGCTGCCTGCTTGCCTGTGGGGTTGATCCTGCCATCCAGGTTGATGCTCATGTTGCTGCTGTCCAGCTTGGCACTTGGGACGGGGGACTGTGCAAGTGCCTCTGCAAAGCAGCGGCACAGCAGGCAGCAGGAACAAACTGTCAATGCACCGACACACGCATTACGGTAAATTACTCAATCGTGCTTTGTTGATGTACAAGCCCATGTCGTTCCTTTGTGCCCATCAACCCAGCCACCTGCTGAGTTTGTAACAATTGGTAGGCGGCTCACATGGCTGCATCGTACTATGTATGCAGCAGCATGAACACAGCACCGATGCAGCATGCATTGTGCCTTCACACAGACCCCCTGTTATCACTAAGTACCCCAGTGGGATCAATCCCATGCTGCATCACCTGCAGGTGCCAGAACAGCATCAAATGCAGCATCAAGGGAGGTCATGGCAGCAGCAGGTTCGACACCTGCATTGGTGCCAACCAGCGGAGGTGCCAGCAGGGCTGTGTCAGCCAAAAGGTTGTTGGCTGGAAGTGCTGAGCGCACAGGCCCAATCACCCCCACCTCCACCCCACTACCCTTGCCGCTTGTGCCGCCAGCCGCACCACCTGCCCTGGCTGGTCTGCTCTGCTGCCACTGCTGCCCGTGGGACTGCCGCTGCCCTGTGTTGTGTGCCCTCCTGAGCTTCCGAGATCCCCATTGGCCTCACAGGGGGAGGGGTGTCAGGGCAGGGTGGCAGCAGTGTCGGGGGCCCTTGGTTTGGGTTGCAGGGGGGCAGCAGCTGTGGCGGCACATCTGGCAGCTGTGGGAGCTCAGGCTTGGGGGTTGGGGTGTTAGGCCCTTGGGGCCCTGGGAAGGGGCTGGGGGTTGGTGGCTGGCGTGGCAGGAGGTCAGGGGGCCCTTGTGGCAGGGACGGCTCCTGGGGTCCTGGACCAGGGCTTGGGGTCTGCGGAGGTGAGGCTGGTGGATGTGGCATAGGGCTGGGCATTGGCCATCCAGGGTTGCCGCTGGGCTGCGTATCCCCTGCCTGCCCCTCACCCACTGGCATCATTATCACTCCCACGTATGCAGCACCCCCTGCCGTTGGTGGTGCACCCCAAGTGCTGCTGCTGCTGTTGCTGAGGGGTGCGTCCTCACCTGCTGCAAGTGCTGGGGCTGCAGGAAGTCCCATGGGGCTCAGTAGTAGGGCCGCAGCAGCAAGGGCAGCAGCGGCGGACTTGGCCAACTGCAGAGGGGGTGCAGGCACTGCACTGATGCCTTGCTGTGCTGTTGTTGAGCTGCTCTGCTTGGTGCTGCTTCTGCATGCTGCACGCCTGGATAGGACAGTTGCACGTGAGCGCTGCAGTGGCTGCAGCTGTTGCCACGACCGAGATGAGACTGTCTTGCAGGCATGACTAGGAGCACGGGAGAAAAGCATGGTTGTTGCTCTAGCAGCACTCCAGGAAGACGTTGATTGGGAATCTAGAGTGGCGCAGCTATTGGTTGGCTACTCCCTGCACTAACGGATGAGAATGGATACGAAGGGCGCCTGTCATGCATTGTAATGCATCGCTTTGCAATGACGTCAACCTCGGTCTCCGGCAGACGTTGGCCGACATACTTCAGTGCCTCCTTTATTGAACCGTGGTTTCAAACAGAACTATGGAAAGTGCGTTGGAATGGACGACGCAGCATTGGCAGCGCCGACACCGCGTCTTCGACGTTGTCCGTACTGCCAGCACGGATGACGAAGACAACCAAGGCGGCTGTTGTTGCACACTGACTGTACACTACAAAAAGACTACCATCACCTTGGGCATAAGGTCGCATGGGGGTGCTGGCGTTCAGCTGGCATCCAGGCTAGCGTAGTAGGTCGATATTTGCTCTGTTGACAACCAGCCAGCCGCCTCCAGGCTGCATCAGGCCTACTAAGCCTTCCTTGGCCTAGGAAATTCCTAGCTACTCCCTATAGGGAAGCCTCCCACGGCAGCCTGCTGTTGCTGTGGCCGTCACCGATCTACACCTGCAACCACTGGCGAGCGTGGATATGCAGGTAAGCCAGGTGATCAGCAGACTGATCAACACATTTACTGCAGTACGCGTAATGCATACCTTGGTACACACAGCCAATGCCAAGATGTTGCACCACCATGACGGCATGCTGCACAATGCCACCAGCTGCGTACACTTCACCTGAGCTCTGGCACAGTCCAACAACCACCAGCACCACACACGCAAAGTAAAGCAGGCCCCCGTCACAAAAAACACCATCCACAGCATCATGGCAGCCTGAGCGCAGAGAAACTGCTAGCTGAACTCTGAACAGGGCTGATTCAGCACATGGCATGGCCGTACTACGGCCACAGTATGCAGCCCTCTTCACTGCGTGGCCAAAACTGGCCACGACAAATGCTGCAAACTGTGCTTGTCACCCATAGTACCTCAGGCACAAGGCCCTCAACCATGCTCGCAACACCCCTGCGCATAATCTTGCTTCCAGCAAAGCTTGCGTATCAGCCTGGCACAGTGCTGATGCAACCGCTGTCACCGTCAGACGCATCCAAACGACACCCCCACTGCAAGGAACACCTGGTCTGCTTCAAGCAGCAGCAACAGCTGTGCTCTGCATGCAGCTGCCAGGGTCACTGCTGGTCCTTGTTCTTGTTCAGCAGGATGGGCAAGTTGGCCTGCACGATGCAGCAGCAAGTCATCATGGGCAGGTCGACCCCTTATGACAACTGGGTGCCAACCATGCATTCAATGCATGTCACGCAGGCGCTCGACCCAGCACCATGGGTCCACACATTAAGCAATGTGCTATTTGGTTGGTGAGGGTTGCTATCTTGGCTTTGAAGTGTAATTCACATGCGCTGCAAACACGGTGCCTGGGCGCAGTGTGCTGACAGCAGTGTGCGCACCTGCAGCTCTGTCCAGCCCAGTGCGCTGCCCTCCCTGCGTGGGTCCCATGAGGTTGACAGGATGCCGTATGATATGCCCAGCAGGCCCCCACCAAACATCATGGCTTGGGTGACATACACCACCCAGATGGGGTACTCAATCTTCTGGACAACCTGCACAGGACGGGAGCGAACACGGGGCAGTACACATGTATGATGAGGCTGGAAGGTCTGTTGGTGTGTTGCTTGTAAGGCAGGGGTAGGCGGGACGCGCAGGGCACTGTCTGCAAGTTGTTGGTGCTACCTGCACACCCTGGCTTGTACACCAATGTCAGCTGCCGGGCTGTCAGCACACGCCGCTGCTGCATGGAGTACCAAGCCAGACCTCTGCACACAGGACTCAGTTATTGCTGAGGCACGAACTGATATGCTGAGTATGCTGTCAAGACTGCTGCTGCTGCTGCTGCTGCTGCTGCTGCTGCTGCTGCTGCTGCTGCTATCGTTGTTAGTCAGTCAATCAGCCAGCCAGCCAGCCAGTCAGCCAGAGTGTCTCACCCTCAGGTACCAGAAGACGGGAAACAGCAGCATGCCTGTCACCACAGGCAGCCCCGCAAACGTGATGACGCGCTTGAACATGCGGTCAACAACAACCTGCGGCGTCTCCGTCAGCTGGCCACCACGTGGGGTGACTGCTGCTGCTGCTGCACGACAGGCTGCTGCTGCTGCTGCTGAACTGCTGCTGCTGGAGCTGCTGCTGACGCCTGCGGCCGCTCTGCTTCCTGCTGCTGCTGTATGGATTGCTGAATCGCTCCTGGTGCAGGCTGCCAGCCTGGCCCTGGCCGTGATGACACCTTCCCACGTTTGTTCGTCTGCATGCAGCAGTATTATGTTTCAGATAGTAGAGTAAAGCTGAACACAACTCCTGCAGGTCGATACGATTGCCAGGCTATGGTTACGTGGAGCAGCAGCAGCATGTCCAACCTTGGCTGGAGCCTGCTTGCCCTTCTTGGCACAGACAGGAGCACATGTCAGGCGACGTCCAGGTGCCAAGGGTCTCTGCAAATGACAATTGAGCAGGTTAGGACACCTGGTCTCGTTTCCATCAGCACAGCATCTGTTCCTGCATCTGCAACACCATACCTGCCCAAAACCCGCAGAAGCCGCCCGCTGCATGGCACAGGCCTGATGCATTGTGTTTGTTATTTGACTGGCTGGAAGCTTGTAAGGCTCAGGAACGACTAGAGGGGGTGTGGTGACAAAAAGAGACGCAGTAGCAGATCAAGCAGTGACGAGGATCACGGCTGTGACACTATTATTCAGATGAATCATGTACAAGAACTGCGCCGTGGCATTCAAAGAACATCAAACACCCTCAAAGTGTGACGAGTGACATGGCAGTTGATTACAAATTCAGGGAGGGAGAGCAGCCTGGCTCCTCTGCCCTGTTCACTGTACTCAGCCTGCTTTCCTGCTGTAGTATCTATCTTGCTGCCCCAGCCTGCTTTCCTGCTGCAAGCTCTAAGACTGAAGCAAGTGCATGGACAGACACTGACACCGGGGGCCCCTCAAACTGTGCATCGTGGTCACAGATGCTCCACAAGCCGTGCCCAGGCAGCTGGAAGTTGCATAAGGGTTACCAAAAGTCGGGTTTCCATGTGCATGCCCCCCATTCTCAGCACAGGCAGCACCACTCACGCCACAGCCTGGCAACGGCAGCAGCACCCCAAGCGGGTGCAGCAAACCCAACTGATGTTGATGTCGTGGTGGTGGGCTCCGGCATCATAGGGCTGCTGGTCACACGTCAACTGCTGCTCAGCAGCCAGCTGTCTGTGGCCCTGTTTGACGTCAAGCAGCCGTGTGCTGGAGCCACTGGAGCAGGTGTGCGTGCAGGACACTCGGCCCCTGACACTTGCAGGCCGGCAGGCAGAAGGGTTGGCTGTTGCAACCACCCACCAGCCAGCAGTCAATGCATCATTCAGCGGATCAGCGCAGTCCTGCCAACTCACAGGCACTCAAGCCTAGAGACCACATGTTGCAGCCTGCAACGACTTGGCAAGTCGTGCCCCCTTCTGCGCAGACGAGCCCACATTCAGCCCAGCAACACTATGACCCCAGTATGGTTTGATGAGTTCCAGGGGCTGTTGTACCTCAGTGGGCACCAAGAGACCACTGATCGCTGACAATCACTTCTTCCTTCCTTCCTCAATGCCTGGCCCCCACCTCCACCGCCAGGCCAGGGCTACATCTGGATGGCCCACCGCGACCCCAGCTCCCTGGCTGGGCCCTGGCACGCCGCAGTAAGGCACTGTGGGAGCAGCTGGCAGCAGGGCAGCAGCCGCACACCAGCACAGCCCTGCAGGAGGCTCTGGAGTGGCAAGCAAACGGCAGCTTGCTGCTGGCGACCACAGGTAAGAGCAGCACTGCTGCTGCGCCAAGCCGCTGGACTCGTGCTGACTGCCCTGCACAGCGGTGACTAACCCCCGCACCCCCCCAAACACTTAGGGTTCAGGTTTAGGGTTTAGGGGTTCATCGGCTGGATAAACTTCCTGTGTCTACACACCCCACAGCATGATGCCAGTCTGGGCTATCTGCAACCGTCACCGCTTTACAGCCAACGCGCTGCTGGCAGTCCTTGCGCCATGATGCTCCGCCAGGCAAGCCACAAGTCACTCACTGCCTTGCAACGTTGCGCCCATCACGCTGGCAGCACTGCTCCCAACCGCCCCACTGCTTGAACACTGCATCGTTGGTTGCCTTTCCTGCATGCTTCCTCCAGATGCCGAGGTGCAGCAGCTGCAGCAGCGGGCTGTGATGCTGCAGCAGCAAGGAGTGGAGGGGGTGGTGGTGCTGAGCCCCAGGGAGCTCCTGATGCTGGAACCAGCCCTCCAGCTGCCACCTGGCTCTAGGGGCTTGCTGGTCAAGAGCGATGCGCAAATAGTAAGCTGGGGCCGGTACACGGGCTGTAGGATTCTACAGTCCTGCTGATAGAAGAACCTTGCTTGATTGCATGCCAGCACACAACACTAGCAGGCGTACCACTGGCAAGCAGGTCTGTGTGATTTGAGGCTTCAAGCCCAGCAGTGCTGGGCAAAGCCGGGCAGAGTTGTTGACAGTTGCTGGCTCTATGTGGGCTGCTTTGCACATGCAGAACGGCAAGAAGGCGGCCTTCGGTTTGCTGGAGGAGTGTCAGCTCTTGGCTGCAGCTGCAGCACCCAGCAGTCCTGGCAGCAGCAGCACCAGCAGCACTAGCAGCAGCAGCAACAACAGGCTGCTTGTTGGGCTGCATGAGGGTGTGGAGCAGGTGACACCCCTGGGGCCAGGGGCCGGTGTGGAGGTCACCACCAGCAGCAGCAGGAGGTGAGGCGCCAGTGCTGGCCCATGAAAGCCCCTTGCCCAAGCTGAGGGCTGGCAGCACGCATGTGTGTGGTGCACGTGAGCAGTGTGGCGAAGCTCAACAGCTCCATGTGTCGCATTTGATAGCATTTGCACTGTGCTGGTGTACTGCTGTCACTCCACGCCAAGCAGTAGTGTGCAGCCAGAGCCATTGATGATGTTCAGCAGTTGAGGCGCTGCACACATCTGGCTTTGGCAGAGCAGCACAAGTAAGCCAGCCAGTGCTGGAGCTATCGGCAAGATAGTACCGTTTGCTGACAGCAACTGACGCTGACGCACGCTCCTGTGCCCCTGGTTGCAGGGTTCGTGCAAGGCATGGTGTTGTTGTCGCTGCTGGGGTATGGAGTGGCAAGCTGCTGTCAGCCGCCACTGGTAATGCTGCCTGGCAGCAGCTGCTGCAGCCCAGGAGGGGCCACTTGCTGGAGCTGCCACTGCCTGAGGGCATGCCTCCACTGCACACAGGTGCGAGGCAGGACAGGAGGGGGATAGGAAGGGGGGGGGAGGTGGGCAGGGCGATATGTATCGGGCAGGGTGAGATGAGGCAAATGAGGGTGACCTGAACAGCGTGCAGGCCGGCCCAGGCCGGTCCAGTCTGCATATGGTTTGTTTCTTGCTTCAGCAAACAAGGTGGGGTTGGAATTGTGGCAGCCACACTGCCGTTGCTGAAGCGTTACCCTTGGCGGCTGTTATAGTGCAGATTACAAATTCGCAGTGTGGTTGGTGCTGGATGAGCGCAGGCAATGCTTGTCTGCAATCTGGCTTGGTGTTGTCCCTCATCAGCCCAGGGTGGGGCATCTGCCGTCCTCAGGATGCAAGGGCAAGGGGCTAACAAGCTTGGTGTGATGGTGCAACGTGTTGCGTCTTTGTCGCTCAGGCATGATGGAGCTGTCCTACACCCAGCACTACAGCACAGCTGGGCACACACAGGGCCCCAGCACATCAGGCAGCCCAAGCAGCAGCCCAAGCAGCAGCAGCAGCAGTCATGCTGGTGCCTGTGAGAGTGACCTGCCGGTGGACATCACTTTCACTGCCACTGCAAGCGCCTCGGGCTCGCTTCTCATAGGTGGGTTGTGACACAGAATTTCCAAGGCAAGGGCGGGGGGCCTGGCAAGACCAGCCGCTCACGTTCTGAAGCTGTGGCAGCGGAGATGTTTGCAGCAGGTGCGCCTGATAACGGGTGTTTGCTCAGTGGTACAAGCCATAGTGGCAGGCATACAGGCAGGTGGGTGCCCAGGGGAGTAGTTGGGCGCAAGTAGTTTGCTGCCGCAGGGGTGTCATGCATGACAGGGCTGTCCGTCTGGCTGCGTCCTGTGTGTGTTGCAGGTAGCTCCAGGGAGTTCAGCGGGTGGGAGTCAGTGCCCAGCAGCAGTATCATCTCTGCTATACTGCAGAGAGCCAGCGTCTTCCTGCCAGGCCTAGCAGCAGTCAGCAGCAGTGACATGCTGCAGTCTACGCGAGTAGGGTTGCGGCCGTATGCAGTTGGCGGGCTGCCTGCGATCGGGCCAGTGCCGGGGCTACCAAATGTGGTTGTGGCAGCAGGGCATGAGGGCTCGGGGTTGTGTTTGGGCCCTGCTACTGCTGAGCTAGTGGTGCATCACTTGAGTGGAGGGAAGGGGGCCAGCAAACAGGTTGAGGATCTGTTGCATGCCACACAAGAACTGC
Organism: Desmodesmus armatus; assembly: GCA_007449985.2. Taxonomy (NCBI): domain Eukaryota; kingdom Viridiplantae; phylum Chlorophyta; class Chlorophyceae; order Sphaeropleales; family Scenedesmaceae; genus Desmodesmus; species Desmodesmus armatus. Next base: position 115,857 of record VIIQ02000826.1, read on the forward strand.
TGCCAGAACGCAGACTACAGGCATGTGTGTGAGCTGTAGTCTGCTGACACGTATTACTTTCAACCCCAGTAAGCCACAGCAGTGTTGTAGTAGAATCGCAGAGGCTGAAGCTGTGCCGTGTCTGTCACAAAAAGAAGTGGTTAGTGATGCATATGCAGCTGAAGCTAGATGAGCTTCGGGGCCCCCCAACCCTTGGCTCACTGTGACATGAAGGTAAGCCACAGCAGTGGCGATGTGATCCTGACTGCGTTTGGTGTCCCTACAACTCCTGGCTGTGCTGCTGGCTGTGCTGGTGTACTCCTTGCACAAGACTCTACTAGTGCTCGTTATGGGCTGAAGCACTGAAAGTTAGTGGAGACGTCACGTCAATACAACTGCTCAGCGGCATACAACCTGGTGCAGTAGCAGCTTGAGTTGAGACAATGAGCTTGAGATGGCACAATGAGCAGAGTGGCATTACACAGCAGCACCAGCCAGCAAGACCCCGCATGAGCAGCACAGGACAGGGGCCGGCACAGCCCACAAACCCGCAGTGCCCTGGACTGGCACTAGGCGGAACCCGCAGTGTCCTGATTGACACTGGCGGTCTGAGGTGACCATTGATCCTGACAGCCCGCGCATTGAACGCAGCGAGCTGACAGAGACTATACAGCACAAGCTGGGGCGGGGCTACCGCATCGCCAGCCACTGGGCAACCAACTCATCTACTCTATGAGTGATTCAACCCACATCCCGGCAGCCACCACTATAACCGCCAACAGCCAGCGGGGCACACTTATGCCACTCACTGCTGCCACCCGCTAAGTCAGGGTCCTGTGCCCTCACTGGGTGCAAGCAGGTACCTCTAGACCAGGTGGGGAGGTGCTGCATGAGCTTAACCAAGGCCTGATGACTGTGGACATCTCCACAGGCATACAGACTGTCGTGCGGACACAGCGCACACGACAGCACAACTACTGCGCCACTGTTACGGTGGTCGCAGTTCTACTGCGCCCATATCATGGGTCGCAGTTCTAGCCAACGCGCAGGCAGCGTTCAAGCATGCCTTGTGGCAAGCGGCACAATCAAGTGCCCTAGGGAACTGTGCACAAACATGGCTGCCCCACCGCACATCAGCTGAGGCGGTCCACCTAAAGCATCGTGGGGTGTGTGCGTCATACCAAGCCTACACCAACTGACAAAGCACGCTGCTTGATCAGGAACACCACAAAAACTGCAGCATCCAAACCAGCAGACGCACCCCAGACAAAAACCACAGCAGACGGTCGCCCACCCACTGCTTCTCTGTCAACCGCCGTGCAAACCACTCCACTCTTTTCACTTTTCTGCATCCACCGCTGCTGCAGCTGCTTGCGCAACTGCTGCAACTGGCGCAGAGACCCCATGGGGTGCTGCAGCTGAAGGGACCCTGGGAACTAGGCCCGTCTGCAGCCGTGCCAGGCCCCCAGCGCCCCAGCTGCAACACCAGGGCCCTCAACAGCCTGTCAAGCGGATGCTTAACGGCTCTTGAGGTAGTCCTGCAGCACGTTCAGGCCCTCAGTCTCCTCTCCATAGTCTGCAGGGACACAGGACACAAACAAGTTCATATGAGTACTGGAGCATGAAATTGTCGCACTACACACCACATGGAGCTCCTGGGCAGATGCAAGCCAACCCTGTACCGCCAAGTCTCACAGTAACCATCTCAGATTCATGCTAGCATTTGTCACCAAACAGAACCCAAAGAACACACAGCCCACACCCAGTACAGAACCCTGCTTAGCCCCGGCTACCCACCAGTGATCACTGCGCAGCTGCAGCCGACCACCTTGCGGGCGGTACCCTCGCTGTCCAGCTTGCAGAGGCCTGCCCACTCGCCGAGCTGCTTGTTCTCGGGCACACTGCGGGACACACAGAACCCAAGCAGACACGGCAGCCGGGGTTCAACAGTCAGTTCAAATATCATTGACAGATGAGGCTGCAGCGTCCTGCATCAGTGGCCAAGCATGCACAAGAAGCCTTCGGCTGTGTGCCCACAGGGCTAAGCAACACCCTCAGGCCCGATCATGGGGCTCTCTGCGTCGCTTGGCTGAGCGGCATGGAACCAGGCTAGCATTGCGGCTTGGCGCGCGCACAACACCCCACGCCTGCTGTCGAGCTGGCAGGCACCTATGCCATTGAGCAAACAGGACCAAATTGATGGCGATGCATGCCAATTATGCTCGTGCACCAGCCCTGCCACACCCGACCTGCCCGCTTAGGTGTCTCCCCTCTCCTCCACGTACCTGATGAGGTTGACGTTGTGCTCAGCGCACAGTGCCTCGATCAGCTTCTTGTAGTCGGGCTGGTTGCAGTCCTCAGCAAGGATGCACAGCTGGGCCTCACCCTGTGCAGGAAGGCAGCAAGGGGAGCGTCGCAGCAGACAGACAGACAGACATGAAAGATCAGCTGCCCGTCAACACTTGTAGCCATGAGCTTCATGGTTACGGACGAGTGGTGAGCGCCATCTGCAGCATGCACATGGTCAAACAGCGGAAGCCACACTGCCTGCACAACTGCGTTGCTGCTGCTTGTAGGGATGCAGGGGCTGCATGGCATGTCCTAGCCTGCTCCTGTCCGCATACACAGCTACTCACACGCTCGATGGCGCGTGCTGCCTCGTGCAGGCCACGGGACAGGCCGTCGTGTGCCAGGGACTTCTTCAGCACCAGCTGCACAGCGGTGTTGATGTCCATGGGCTCCCCAGGGGCGGGGGCAGCCACCACCACGGGTGCAGCATCCTCTCTGTAAAAAAGAGAGACATGTGCAGATCATTACTATGCACAGAGCACACACATGCAGGTTGCTCTGCTGCTGTGCTGATGCTGCTCCTGCTGAGCAGATCTGGAACTGCTGCTCCCTTGAGCTGCTGCACAGCATGGACTGAAGCGATGCGCAGCTGCTTGTTGGTGAGCTCAGAAAGCGTTTGCGCCGCGCTGTGCATTGCGTCAGCTGTCAGTTGCCAAGAACATGCTGGCGCCGCAGATGGTCTCGAATGGCAGTGCCCGGTTGCTCACCCTGCGTCAGACATCTTGGTCCTCGGCGATGTAAGCCTCCCGTATGTCTGAGAGTCCTCGAGGAAACTGCAGCAGGAGCGCAGGCACACACAGCTGTCAAGTGAGGCTGCTGCATTAAGCAGTTGAGCAGTGAAAGCTACAAATTTGCGGTAAACCCACCTTGTATGTGGTACCAGATAGCAAGAGGGCCTTCTGAGCGCCGGTGCAGGCCATATCCCACCCCCTGGCCAGTTCTGTTGGCGGTGACGTTACAGTGTTTGACTGTTGAAGATGTTGCACGCCAGAGACTGATCTAGCAGGCATATCATGGCGTACATGCCTCTCTGCAGCTTGCACAATACTTTCTTAGGCATCACCTTGCGGCCAGCAGACTTGCATTCACCTCACTGTTGGCGGCAACATCACCGCCAGCCTGTCAAAACCTGCGCAGCACAGCACCATGCCCTGGTGGCCATGATGGCCGTATAATGCAGATGGTTACAATGGTGGTCTGGCACTTCAAAGTACACAGCATGCTGTTGGACGCCTGCCACCCCATCAATGTCTTTGCCATGCTTTGGCCTTTTCATTGCCCAGGGACAGCATTGCCGCTGTGTGATACTGCTGTCGCGCAGAAACAGTCACTTGGCAACATACGCATTTTTGCACTCGTAAGAGCACAACATAACGAGAACAAGTAGCAAGGCCCGGATGCAGCAAGCACCAGGCAACCTGCCCTGCAACCATGGCCCGCAAACACACACAGTACAGCATAATTGGCCATGACAGGCCAAAGCCAGTCCCCTTTTTTGCAGGCACAGGCAGGCAGGGCAGGCAGGCAGGCACCAGCAAGCAGTACACACCACATGTATGGACATGTCCACTACACTGCCAACCGTGCAGGGCCTGCAATCAACCACCCACAGGCATGGCTCGGCCCAGACACTCTTCACAGTTCAAGCCAAAGCCAAAGCAACAGAGTGACCAAAGACAAACACGACAGAAACGAGTTTCCGCTGAGCTGTGTATCTCTCCGTGTCTGTCAAGCTGTGCAGCAGGTGCACACAGTCCGAAATCTCGCACCTTGTTTCGCTTGCAAAAATGTCACACGCTTGTGCCAGCAGAGCACATCCTGAATTGAGCACTGCATGAATCTGGGTGTTCACTGTCACCAAACAGCACGCTCCAAGCCCTGGCATATATATACCATGCACCAAACAGCGGTGCGCACAGCCAAGAGCGCAATCAAGTTGCAGCAATAACAGCGGCAGTTTCTGGGGCCCTTGCACATGTTTTGGCCCAGGGCCACAATAAGCTGAGCAATCCACATGCAGCGCATGTCGTGCAACCAGCACTCTGGCACCCTGCTTCATGGAGCCCCCGGCCGACTGCATACCAAAGGGGCTCCAGTCACATAGGCACACATGGCGCGGGCTGTATCAGATACTGCCGCCATGGCACACATCACTCTCAAGGGTCTGATGGTTAAGGCTTGCATGAAGCCGAGCTGTCACGGTTGCACAATATAGGGATGCTGCACTCTCGATATGTATATGGGGCAGGCCTGGAGCAGGAATGCATGCATTGCGTTCAACAGCCATGCAGACTGCACAGCTGTCAAATACACAGAGCAGCACACAGAGCACACAACTCTTCCAACAGGCACATCCACCATACCCAAAAGGGAAACAGCCAGAACAAAAAAGCCGAGCAACAAGCAAGTAGGCAACTCCGCCCCCAAAGGGCGCATGCCCAAACCTCACGACACCATATCTCACTTCACACACTCTCATATCATGCCCCTTTGAGGCCCTCTCAAAGCATATGCTGTGTGCATGGAAGTATCATCAGTAACGCGCGTCAAAATGAGCCACAATGTCCCCAGCACAAAGCTAAGACAGGTCACGACAGCAACTCTCTCTGTCGGCCTGTCCACAAGCAATACCAGGGACAAAACTGTTGCCGCATGGCTATCCAGCATGTGACTGTTCTATTAGCAGAGGCTACCATGAGGACCAGGCTGTTGCCTAGCCAATCAGCTGCCCTGCCAGCAAACCCAACCACACTGCACCCCTGCACACAATGAAACACCCAGGCAACAACACTCTGCTGGCTGGCCCACACGTACTAGGCGAGCAGGCCAGCACACCTCCTTAATAAGTGGACCATACCCTGACACACACCTAATGGCCATGTTCCCCAATCATACAAGCCACACGCAACATCATTCACTGCACACAGCACCAGCTGACAAGGAACCCAACGTCATCACATCATTTCCAGAAGTCCCGGCTACTGCGTACTGCAGTGCTGGCCACAAGCGGTGGCATGTGCATGACCTGCATGCATACTCCACTGAACACGCACACACAGCCTCGATTGGTGTGTCAGCTGACTGCACTCCCTATATCAACACAATCAGCCCAACACCCAACACCCAACACACTCCGGCTGGGTGCTACTGCTGGCCGCCCATCCCTGCAGCTTCAGCTGTTCACCACTCTGCAGTGCCATTCCATGATACATCCTGTTGGCATGAGATCAACGCCGGGCAAAAAAACCTCGTGGCTACACACAACACATCCATCCTGTATCTGATGGTTTCAAGGCATGGGTCAACACTGCAACACAAGCAACCCCACCCCTGGCCACCAACCAACCTAGAGCTGCTACTGCTGGCCACCCATCACACCCGCCACCTGCTGTGCCAGTGCCGTGGGGTTACCATAGCTGTACAGCGCATGCATAAACGCAGCCATAGCAGCAGGGTTGTGCGCCAGGCCCCCAGCGGACCCTCCCTCCCCCTGACCCTGCCCAAACGCCGCCCCCAGCCTCGACCCCATAGCATAAAACTCATCGAGCATCTCAGGACTAACCCCTGCCATAGCCGCTGCTGCCGCGACCTGCTGCTGCTCCTGCATCACTGCCATCATCTGGTGTGCCTGGGCTTCCATCTGCTGCTGCTGGACTAGCTGAGGGTTATAGGGTGTTATAACCCGGTTGAACTGACGGGAGGTGCTACCAGAGGTAGCTGCATGGGGTACAGAGCCACCGCGCTGCACGCGCGTCACCACACGCTTGGGCGGCGCCTGCGGCAGAGGCCCGCGGCGACCAGCTGGCCGCGTGCCAGACTGCTGCTGCTGCTGGGCCTGTACTGCGCTGCTGCCCGTCGCCTGCTGCTGCTGGTCCAGTGCGCGTGCTGTGACATTATCTGCTGCTTCGTCTGTAGACTCCTCACTAGCGGCATCACGGCCAGCCTGGGGCGACGGCTGCTGCTGCTGTTGTCTGTAGCTACCAGCACTGCTGTGGCTGCCGTTGGCTGCTGCTACTGCTGCTGCGGCAGCCGCATGAATGGGGTCACTACCCTCAGGGGTCCTCTCAGGGGTCTTGGCTGTTGCTGCTGCCGCCGCTGCGTCAACGTGGAAGTCCTGTAGAGTGGCTGGCGCACGCCGGGACCGCACCTGCAGCCAACACCGCAGGACAGGACAACAGACCCCACCCTCAGCACCTTGTCGTATTCAACACGACAAGTGAGTGGGTTCAACTGCAGGTGCTGGGATTGCGTGCACATGCAATCACCGCAAAGCTTGGCAGGACCACCTATTGGCACAGCAATCAGCTGTCCACCCAGTTGCACCACCCCGACAAGAGTGCAGACTGCAGCCCCCCACCCCCCTACAGCTAGAACGAACTCCCACCACAGCTCACCCTGCGTGGCTCCTCGTTGGGTGATTCATCTGCCTCCTGCACCTCCCCCCTGCCCCTCCTCAGGCGCGTGCTGCACAGCAGTGAGCCGCTGAACCCTGCTGCACCTGCCTTGCCCTGCTGGCTGAGGGCTGCTGTGGTGCGCTGCTTCACCTGCAGCAGGACAGGACAAGGCCACATACACCTTTCAGCAGTGAGGTATGTTGCATTGATAGATTACCAATGCGCGAGTGACACAGCAAGTCATGGTGTGCTGGGACTGGGTGAAGCAGGTGTTGGATAGATGCAGGAGTGCAGGTGCAGGGTTGGGGACAGGCGTTGCTGTGGCGCCAGCATGTCAGTGTTTGTCTGCCGCGCACCTGTGTGAGCATGACGTCCAGCTGCCAGTCCTCCCACTCATCCTGGATGCCACCCAGCTTGCCTTGCTGGGCCAGCCTGTAAAGCAGCAGCAGCACAACACGGCAGCAGGACAGGCAGCAGCAGCAGGAAGGTGTTGGCGCAGGTGCAGCAGAACGACCGAGATGACAACACCTACTGACATCAGCCTCTTAATGTCAGCATCCTCTGCTGCAAATAAATGCCTTGAGAAAGTCGCTGTGTGTGTATGGCACAAACTGTGTGGTCACTGCTTGCCGTCCCACTGCAGCTGCCCAAACTCACACTCACAACAACATTTTGAATGTTGCAGCTCCCCTGCTGCCCACTGCTGGTCCACCCTTCCCTGCCGCCCTCCCTCCGCCTTCCCAGCCACTGCCCCTCCCATACCTCTGCCCAGTCCCATACCTCGCAACACTACCTGAACTGTTGCAGCTCCCATGCTGCCCACTGCTGGCCCCGTCCTTGCTGCCGCCCTCTCTCCATCCTCCCCTTCCCCTCTCTTTATCCTCCGCCCTCCTGTCCTATCTAGCTGCCCTCCCTCCGCCTTGCTAGCCCCCACTCCTCACCTGTGCCAGCGCTGTGCAAGTGTCTGCCCCTCCTCCCAGCGCGCCAGGTACCTCTCATACTCAGCCGCCTCAAGCCCCTCTGACTCTTCAGGGGGGGACAGCGGGGCCAACACATCCGCACCACCCTCTACACCGTCATCATGCCCCCCTGCTGCTGCTGTTGCTGCTGAGACTGAGGTTGACATGTCCTGAGAGTCATGGGTGAAGCCCTGCGCTTCTGCTGATGCTGCTGTTGGCTCTAGCTGATCCTGGGACGAGGGGATGGTTGGTGTTGTGACGGCGGGGTCATGCAGCCCGTGCAGTGCTTCTGCGATTGTCTCAGACTTCCCAGACTGTGCACCGCCAAAGTCACTGCCTTGATGGTCTTCCACCTGGAGAGGGGGCGGTGTGCACGCGCTGTGTGGTGCCACAGCTGCCTCTGCGTACCCGCCTGCCACTGCTGCTACCGCCGCTGCCTCCATCCAGGCTGTGGATTGGGTAGCCAGCCTGTTCCACTGCCCCTACTTTGTAAATTGTACTGTGTGAACTGATACTAGACTGAGCACGCCTGTGTAGACGGAAGGGGCCTGCGACACACAATTGGCACATAACTGATGTCATTGTGGGTTGATGGGGATGATTGGGGTTATGCGTGGGTTAAGAAGGCCTGGGTAGGAGTAAGAGGATGGGAAGAACGTGGAGACACACAATTCAGGTGTGAGGAGGTCGTGTGGAGTGGCAGAAGGGTATGGGGAGTGGGTATGGGACCTCCCGCCTCATGCAGTTGGTCAACAGAACAGAGTCATCATCGCATTGGTCGACCTCCGCCTGCAGCATCAGCTACGAGAGCAAACCTATTGCGCCAGGCTAAGAGGTAAAGTAAGGGCTGTACCGTGCACGCCTGCAGCAATTGACGGATACGCCAAACGCCAACTGTGGTGCGCACCGGCAGCACACCGCGTTACCCAAACACAGCAGTGAACCACAGCAGTTTTTAACCTTGTTGCAGGTGTTCTATTTGCACACGTTCCCGGCACTGCCGCACTTCCATGTGACAACCAGACAGGGAGGAGACTTCCAAATACGCTAACGCCAGGCCGCAGAATGCCCCCAGCAACTTAGTAAGTCTATCAATGAACCACTGGTCCTGCTGGCGACCGTGCAGAGTGGCGAATTCCTCGGTGCGTGCTGCCGTGGAATGAACACGCTGGCTGCTTACTCACCCGTGTTCTGGCCTTCAGATTTTCCGCAGAGTCGACGTATACTCCCAACCCTTGCAATGCGCTGCTTTGCTCCTTGCTGAGCCTTCACTTTCGGCCTGTTTTCGGTGTCAGTGCGAGGCTCCTCTGCTGAACTCAAAAGCTGCTGGAGCGCACAATACAAGATTATACCAAGGCGCAAGACTGCCTGGGTTGACAACGGTGCTTCTTTATTTCGCCGCTATCCGAAGCGATGGTGACTAATGTGACATTGGTGAGATGCCTTGCTCCAGGACCAACCAGTTTGGAAGGGTGGCTTGCTGATGCAGACCTGTGTTGCCTCTAAAATCTGCTGCTGCCGCATCTACAGACAACAGCAGCTGCTGGGCTCACACATCGCTTTGCTTGTATCTGGCAGCACATCAAGGTGGCGCTTCAAGCCCTTTCGCCTGCAACACCAATAAAATCTTCCTTCATGAATTCTATAGCCGCGTCAGACCCTACTGGTACTCGCACCCAGCTCCTGTCTACCAGATGCTGCACACAGATCAGCAGCAGTTCTGGTCATTGGCCATGCAGGCATCTGCCAGCTTTAGTGAAGCAGAGGCAGTACAGTCACGGCGAGACAACAGTCTCACACCAGCGCAGTAGTGCTACAATCACCCCTTTCCCGGGGTCATCCTTCATACTGTATTCAGAAGGCACGCGGACTGGTGTCAGACAGGCAGACAATGGACAGGCCCCTCACAAAAATTCACATCAAAAATCCACAACAAGATGTGTAAAGAGATGGGTGGGGATTGAACCCATTCCACCACGATGCCCTGCAGCTGCTTGATTCAGCAGCACAACCGAGACATCACAGCCCCACGCCGGGATCCCAGTGTTGCAATGACACTGCTGCTGATGCTGCACTAGGCTGTTGCTGTCACAATAGCTGTCCCAACACTGCGTACGTAGCTGGCAGAGACATGATCGACAACGCATGCCAGCAGAGCCAGACGCAGTGCTGCCTATCCCCCACTCCTGCACCTGCTGCTGCTGTTACTATAGCTGCCCCAACACTGCGTACGTAACTGGCAGAGACATGATCGACAACGCATGCCAGCAGAGCCAGACGCAGTGCTGCCTGTCCCCCACCCCTGCACCTGCTGTTGCTGACACTATAGCTGCCCCAACACTGCGTACGTACCGTAGCTGGCAGAGACATGATCGACAACGCATGCCAGCAGAGCCAGACCCAGTGCTGCCTGCCCCCCACCCCTGCACCTGCTGTTGCTGACACAATCGCTGCCCCAACACTGCGTACGTAGCTGGCAGAGACATGATCGACAACGCATGCCAGCAGAGCCAGACGCAGTGCTGCCTGCCCCCCACCCCTGCACCTGCTGTTGCTGACACTATAGCTGCCCCAACACTGCGTACGTAGCTGGCAGAGACATGATCGACAACGCATGCCAGCAGAGCCAGACCCAGTGCTGCCTATTACCCACCCCTGCACCTGCTGTTGCTGACACTATAGCTGCCACAACACTGCGTACGTAGCTGGCAGAGACATGATCGACAACACATGCCAGCAGAGCCAGACGCAGTGCTGCCTGCCCCCCACCCCTGCACCTGCTGTTGCTGTCACAATAGCTGTCCCCACACTGTGTCTGTAACTGGCAAAGACATGATCGACAACGCATGCCAGCAGAGCCAGACGCAGTGCTGCCTATCCCCCCACCCCTACACCTGCTGTTGCTGACACTATAGCTGCCCCAACACTGCGTACGTAACTGGCAGAGACATGATCGACAACGCATGCCAGCAGAGCCAGACGCAGTGCTGCCTATTACCCACCCCTGCACCTGCTGCTGCTGTTACTATAGCTGCCCCAACACTGCATACGTAACTGGCAGAGACATGATCGACAACGCATGCCAGCAGAGCCAGACCCAGTGCTGCCTATCACCCACCCCTGCACCTGCTGTGGCTGTCACAATCGCCACCCCAACACTGCGTACATAGCTGGCAGAGACATGATCGACAACGCATGCCAGCAGGGCCAGACGCAGTGCTGCCTACCCCCCACCCCTGCACTTGCTGTTGCTGTTACTATAGCTGCCCCAACACTGCGTACGTAACTGGCAGAGACATGATCGACAACACATGCCAGCAGAGCCAGACGCAGTGCTGCCTGTCCCCCACCCCTGCACCTGCTGTGGTTGTCACAATCGCCACCCCAACACTGCGTACATAGCTGGCAGAGACATGATCGACAACGCATGCCAGCAGAGCCAGACGCAGTGCTGCCTATCCCCCACTCCTGCACCTGCTGCTGCTGTTACTATAGCTGCCCCAACACTGCGTACGTAACTGGCAGAGACATGATAGACAACGCATGCCAGCAGAGCCAGACGCAGTGCTGCCTATCACCCACCCATGCACCTGCTGCTGCTGTTACTATAGCTGCCCCAACACTGCGTACGTAACTGGCAGAGACATCATAGACAACGCATGCCAGCAGAGCCAGACGCTGTGCTGCCTGTCCCCCACCCCTGCACCTGCTGTGGCTGTCACAATCGCCACCCCAACACTGCGTACATAGCTGGCAGAGACATGATCGACAACACATGCCAGCAGGGCCAGACGCAGTGCTGCCTACCCCCCACCCCTGCACTTGCTGTTGCTATGACTGTAGTTGCCCAGCGATATGTCTGTAACTGGCAGAGGTAAGTTCGACAACGCATGCCAGTAGGGGCCAGACACAATGCTCCACCATACACCCCCTGCACCAGCTGTTGCTGCGACTGTAGCTGCCCCAATGATGTGTCTGCAACTGGCAGAGACATGATAGACAACGCATGCCAGCAGGGCCAGACACAATGCTGTCCATCCCCCACCCCATGCACCAGCTGCTGCTGTCGCTATAGCTGTTTCAACACTGTGTCCGTAGCTGGCAGAGACATGATAGACAACGCATACCAGCAGGTCCGGACACAGTTGTTTGCACAGATATTACTGCTCGCGAACTCTCACGGCTGCTGCCTGGCCGAAGAACGGGCTGGAGAAGCCTGGCGCCCATCCCGTCTGTCGTCTGGGACACTTGCTGATAGAGTGAAAGACTGGACCTGCACCAAGCCAAAGAAACATACAGTATGTAAATCAACACATCGATGCAACGAGAGCAGCCTCGGCGCAGCTAAGACCTGCATGCATGAAAGCCAACAACATGTTAACAACAGGCCCGACGCACCGTTTGATAGGACCTGAAGGCATGAACGATAGACTTTTCATCAAGAGAACGAAAATGTGAATTGGGTTTCCTTGTATCGCGGAACGCAATAAGTAGTGCAGGCATGGCGGGTTCAGCAGGTCTGAGGGTTCTGGACTCCACTACATCACACCTTCCGCCTATATGCAGTTCAAAATCATGTCCATGCATATGGCAGTGGTAGCGGACCGGGATGTGCGTTGCATGCAAGCCCCGTCTTGGTTGCCAAGTGCACCCCCTGTTCATGTTTGAGGTTGTTCATGAACAGCCCTGAAAAGGACAGCCATCGCGAGGCTCCTTGGCCCCGCAAACAACCACTGCATTGTGCAGCTGCATGCATGCCCATATATGCAGCAGACCCTCTGATGCTCCTTCAAGGCATCCCCCCATCGTCATTCATTGTCATGGGACTGCAGACTCAGCATGTGATTTCATGCATGCACCACTGCGGGGATCCAGACTGCACTTCAAGGCTGATGGTCCAGCCATGTAAATACAGTAGTGTCCAGAGCAGCACGCAGTGTTCAGCTGGTGAGCAGCTGGAAGCAGACCGTCCGACTGGCAGGCTGCACAGCTCTCAAAGAGTGAGTGGCAGGGCAGCACCAGCAGCACACCAGCCGCCACACAAGCAGCTGCAGCAGCAGCGGCGGCGGAGCGGCAGAGTAGCAGCCGCAGGCAGGTGATGGCCAACACCAGCAAGGTGGCTACAGCATTTCAGCTCATGTTTGTGGCAAAGGCGCACAGCCCTTTCCCCATCAGCTGGTCGTTGGGGCGACCAAGCAGCAGTCTTGACTCACCCGGGTGACCGGGCCAAGCAGCAGGCACCGCTGGTTCAGCAGCGGGACGCAGAATCGCAGAGGCAGAACCTCCAAACAGCCTGGCACCCCTTCCGCACAAGTCATGCAGCACACTGCGGCCAGCATTCGACAGCTCCACTCACATCAGTTGTGTGAGTTACTTGCCAAAGCTTGCCAGCAGCAACAGCGGTACCACATTGTGCATGATAATGCCAGAGCTCATTGGATTGCTGTCATCATGCAGCTGGGAAGGAAATCAGCGCTGCACTTGTGCTTAATGACCATGGCGGTGCAATGAGACTCTGAGAGTCGCAGTGCAATGCTGATGTTGTGGTGTGTCTGTGCTGGGGTGAAGAGGTCTCCATAGACAGGTGTCCGTGGTCCTAGCAAGCTGCGGCACAATTGCTGTTGCGAGACCTCAGGGCCATTGAAAGCACCAGCATGACTAGCCTAGTACTCCTGTGTCTGTCAAGGCAGGGCAGAGGGTTATCCTCATCAGGCAGTAACGACGCCCTCTGGCACAGCAGACATTGCACCGGCAGTGTGTTTTCAGACACACTCTCTCAAGCTTGAAGTTGGATAGGGCCTTGAACCCGCGTAAATCAGCACCCTGAGCAATGCACGCCCAACGACCCTTACATGCGCTTGACGTACACGATCAGTCAACCCATGAGACTGGCAACACAACTTTGAGCCTCAAACCCTGTTGGTCAGGCTGGCGAGGCAGCGACAAATTCAACGGCACGAAACGGCTTCGCCCCGGGCTGCAAATCAAGGGTGAACAGCATGTCGCGGTCAGCACTGATTGTTCCAGCATGCGTCTTCACACCAAAAACACCCAACAGGTGGGAAAGGGAGGAAACTTGACCGCAACATCATGCAGCAAGGCCAGGCAGGACACATCCTGTCAGCCTGCCTGCCCACTCGGCTGACACCCCATGTCCTGCCGGTTGCACAACCACTTCTCCCTACCACCAAATTTGTTCTCTTCTACCAATCCATTCTCACCGCCGAGCAATCCAGAGGCACACCCAACACCCTGTCCAGTGCTTTTCAGGTTGGACAGAAAACCCTCGCAGGCAGTCTCGGCTGGTGTGTGTGTGTGTGGCCAGCCGGTGGGGGTCCGCCCCCCTTGTCTCCACAAAAAGAACACACAACAAAACCCTTGCAGGCAGCGTCAGCGCCACCGCAGGTTGGAACAGACAAAACAGACAGATTAGCATGTGACATGCATAGTGACAGCAAGCCAGCGCTGAGAGAGTATACGCTCGGCTTCTTCCTAACTGCTTGACACAGCAGCACTGCACCCACAAGCGCTGAACCCTCTTGTAGTGCCGATGTGATGCAGCAGCAGCGCCATGGCGTGCCGTGCATGGAAGAGCTTGAAACTGCTTGATGAAATATTGATTGAGAAGACCGCGCACCACAAAAGGCACAGGCTGCAAGCTGAGCTGTATCGAAAATGAGCTTTGTCAGCTCTGTATGCGACCAAGTGTCGCCAACAGCACTGCGTTGCAGCCATCAAAGTCAAAGTCAAAACAAAACCACTAACAGACCATTCACCTGACCCCCCATGGTACAACTAGGGCAAGCTGAGCTACCCCCAGCCTGCCACAACCTGTAAAAACCCCAGGGCGCCTAGCATCAACGCAGAGCTTGCTTGACGTACAATACACACCAAGTGCCTCAGCTGCTTGTGCCCCGTGACAAGGCTTGCTTGCTGCTTGGTTGCTTCACCGTGCTACATGAGTCAGTGTGTCAGTGCAGTCAAAAGCCCTCCATGACGTGGCAGGGGTCACGACAGGCAGCACAGCGCTGCTTGCTAAGCTACCAAGAAAACTACAACAACAGTAGCAGTGCGTGTGACGGCAACCCCGGGCTTGAAGGGGTCAAAATTGCCCTACAGATCTAAACGGCGTGGCAGCAGTGCACGCGAGCAGCAAAACTGTCAAGCTAACGACCTACTACAAGCAACAGCAACCAGCATCGTCAAAGCTACAGCAAACCAGCCCAGGACAAAACAGGGCCGACTAAAAAAGCATGTGCAAGCCAACCTTTGAAAAGGTTGCATGATGCCAATGGGACAATGCATGGCCTGCTGTGAGTGCATGGGGGAACATGAACTGGTGCATGGAGGGACCCATGACAACACTGGTGTACAACAAGACTTGCCACACAAGCTAGCAGCCCACTTCAGCAGAGAGTGACACCACGGAAGGCACGCAGCCAATCTGAGCACAAAACCTCAGGGAGCGCGGGGTGCAACAGGTGACTAAATTGGCCTTGTATGCGGTGAGCACATGATGTGTGCTTCACCCGCGGGCCACGTGATTTCCACCTTGCACAAAAACAGCCTTCTACCCCTTGAGCCGCCCTCAACACTACCGTCAATTGCAACTGTACGCCCCAAGGCAAGCTGCTGCCGCAGCCTTGAAGGACACGCAAGCCCATCACGTAACGCACCCAACCACCGCGCCCATCCCCACCAGATAGCATATGGCAGCACACGGTGCTTCATCGCCGCAGCACATACGCCACAAGGCTAGTTGTGAAAACACATCCCACTGGACAGCTGCAAGCCGGCCACGACACAAGAAATGACACCAACACGCCAGCAGCATGACGACAGGGTCCCCTCCATACATAGCGTGCCAACACCCCTGCCCTGCACGGCGCCGGCCAGCTTGTATCAGGTCATCACCACGTGCATCCCCCGATGTGTAAACTTTTTCAGTCAGTTGCTCAAACATCTGCCAGTCTGTCCACGGGCATTCCATGCAGACCTCGCTGGCGGCACCACGGCAGCACACAGCGATGCAGCACACGGCAACAACACCCCCGCCCCTGCACACAGACACACACAGCCTGGTTGAACGAGCAATCCTTATGGAGAGCCCTGCTGCATCAAATCACCCCACCCCCCTTTTCCCGCGTCAACGACAACCACCAGGCTGGATCACAGCCAATACAAGCGTCAACAACTGCACCCAGACCCACTATTACAAGATAGCAACCCACCCTCCATTGATTGAGAGCCACCCATCAACACACACACACACACACACACACACACACACACACACACACACACACACACACACACACACACACACACACACACACACACACACACACACACACACACCTGCGGGCGAGAGTTGTACATAGCAGCCTGACAATGCTGTGAGCATGGCAATGCGCCAGCTGCACGCTTGATGAGTACGGTGACACAGACACACTGCTTGGGCAACCACTGGCATTTGCAAACTGGCATTTGCAAGGAAAAATCAGAGCATGCACATGGGAGGGGAATCAAAGGAGGCTCTGTAGCACTGGCAGTGCCAGCCGCACATGCTCTGCTATCCTGCACCCTGGGGGCGCAACTTGCACACGCTCCTGCTCACCCACACACAGTGCATGCTGCAGCACGATCCCATTCTGGAGGCGCAAACAAGGTAAATCCTCAAGCAAGCTGCATGCCGATAAGTATGCCAAAGGACAAGAGGATGCCAACATTTTGACCACACGGAAAGCTAGTGATGCCAATATGCCAAAATTGCAAACACTACACTACACTACACTACACAGAAAGTACAGTACAGTCCGCACTCGCGCAGCTCAACTTAGCAAAGACAGCAGCCAGTCAATTGCTGCACCCAGCCATGCGCCAACAGCCCCTGTCCAGCCCCCAGCAGCCACCACTGGGTGTTGCACTGCACGCCCCGCGCACACGACACGCTTCCAACTCCTAGGCAAGATTGATGCATGTCTGACAGCAAGCTCTCAGTCGGCTGTGTTGCATCTTGCCATCGCACCACATGCCGGCATTGTGGAACACCACTCGGCCCATATATATGGTCCTGACTTCCCATATGCCAAGGGTGCGCCCCCTCCCTCCGCACGCCAGGTAAGGCAGCATGCCCAGCACCTTCAGCGGCTGCGGCCACTGTCAGACACCCGGCTTCCTGCGCTGTCAGATGTCCTGCGCTCGCGCTCGCTGTCGCTGACCACGCGCAGCTTGCCGCTCTGCCTGCTGGCCTTCAAGAGGCTGCGCCGCACCCCATGGCACCCAGTCACCAAGACGGCTTTCACCTGCAGGGAAGCCACATGAGTGCAAGCCACATGAGCCATCTTCAAGTTGCGTAACGTATGGTGCATGCGTTTGGGGCCCCTTGTGGTATTTTGTGGTGGTGGTGTGCGAGCCCAGCCCCTATGCCCCTGCGCGGCCTCAGCAACGGTGGCCGCTCTGACATGCGCTGCTGGGAAGAAAATGCCGAAGTGCTGTTAGTGTACATTTCGTGTTTTGGTCAGCTTGTTGCTTCCATGCAAGCCAACGCCCTGGTGTACACAACCATCTTGAGTGCAGCCACCAGTGCTGCTTGTTCTGTTATGCAAGCTGTTGATGAAGCTCCCATACAAGCTGTAGATACAGGTTTCCATACAAGGTAGACGAGAGAAACCAACATGGCACCCACCTGTGGTGCAGCCACCAGTGCTGCCACACCCTCAGTGGTGATTGCCCCACAGCCCTTGAGAGTGACGCTGGCCAGGTGGTCACAGCGTGCCAGGCGCTTCAGGGTTTTGTCACTGAGCTGGGGGCAGCTACTGAGTGTGATGGTGGCCAGGCGCCTGCATGAGGCCGTCAGCAGCTGCAGGGCTGTGTCTGTGATGCGACTGCAGCCGGAGAGGTGGACGTGGTGCAGGGCCGGCATGGTGCTGCTGAACATGGCAACAAAGGAAAGGTCCGACAGCTGCACACACAAACAACAGCAGGAGGGAGACAATGGGTTGCCAGTCAGTTTGAAGCTGGCGCGAACACACACAAATCACCAACATGACAGGCTGCGTACGGGGTTGTGCTAGTGAAAGGAGCCTGAAGTGAACACGTCCCCTACCTTACATGCAATGATGAGTTTGAGACCTCGCCACCAGCGGCCAGCTGAATTGGTCCGGCTGCAGCAACTGCTACTACTTCTTGATTCTAAAATGAAAAAGGCCCATCTAGGTGCATATCACCCTCGCACCTGATGAGCGTTGTCCATCTGCAGCCGTGTCAGTCCCCGCAGCGCCCTAAGCCCCGCAAAGCCCTCATCCGTCAAGCTGCTGCAGTCCCCTGCGACCAGCACCCCCAGCCCCGCCGCGCTGCTCTTCAGCGCCAGAGCCTCCATGTCCCCACAGCTGCGCAAGTACACAGACTGCAGGGCAGGAAACAGCGCTGACAGCGGCTTGCCGTGGCTGTCAATGCTGCTGGCGACCAGCTTTGTGAGGTGTGTCAGGGGGTCGTGTGCTGGACCCAGCACATCCAACTGCAGCTGGTTGAAGGACAGCAGCTCAGACAGGCGGGGTAGCTTGCAGAGGCTGCGCAGGTGGCTGGCGGTGATGGGGAAGGGCAGTGAGAGCTTGTGCAGGTGCTGCAGGTCACACACCTGGGGTGGAGGCAGGGACGAGCAGGGACAGGCAGGGCGGCAGAGACGCGGTGCTTGGTGATGCTAGCTGCAGGACACAGCTGACGGCTGAGCATGGGTGCTGGGTGAGTGTGGCCAATCTGATACATGCACTGTGTCGTCGTGTTGAGGTGCAGCCTTGCCGAACTATATGGCGCCCCTTTATAACGCAACAACAGAACGATTCTTCACCTCCAGGGGCATCTGCTGCACATTGCATGTCACAGCACACACAAGCAGGCACAAAGCAAGCCGCTAGTCAGCACACGCGACGACAGCAGCAGCCAGGCCTCACCTCCTGCACGATCCTGTCGCTGAGCTGTGGGCACAGGCCGAGTGTGAGCACCTGCAGGCCGGTCATGCCTGCCAGGCAGCCCAGCAGCTCAGGCCCCAGTGTGGCATGCTGCAGCTCCAAGCTGGTCAGCTTGGGGGACCTACAATCAAGCAGTTCATCACCAATCCTCGGTTACCTAACACAGTAGTGTTTTGCTCAATTCTGTGACTAGCAGCTGCAAGCTGGATTGTCTTGCATGCAGTATGACATGCAGTATGAGAGGTTGCTGCATGAAACGATGAGTTGCGCTGCCAAACAGCCCCATCCAGCAGCACTGACCTGCGCAACGCGGCAGCGAGGCAGCGGCCGCTGCCAGCCGCACTGATGCTGAGGCTCTGCAGCTGCTGCAGTTGGGCCAGCGCTGCCAGCTGCTCGTCCGGCACTGCTGCTGCGTTACAGGCCAGGTGCTGCAGGCAGGGTAGCAGCTTGGTGATCCTGCGCAACAAGCTGGGGCTGATCGCATTGCTGCCGCTGCGGCTGCTGCCAGCACCACCCAAGTCGAGGTGGGTGAGGTTGGGCAGAGCCTCGACGACAGCACACAGCACACGGTGGTCTGCTGGGCTGACACCTCGCTGGTTGGGCAGGCGCAGGACCCTCAGGGAGGGGGTGTGCACCAGGAAGCGAGCGACGGCAAGCAGCATGTCACCCTTGAGCTTGACGTCACACACGAATGTGTGCAGGTGCGGCAGGCGCACGCGCTTCAGCTCCTGCAGGAGTGCGGCTGTGCTGCTGCTGCTGCTGGCGTCTGCGCCCAGCTGGAGCTCGAGCTTGTTCAGGTCTGGGAAGGTGCTGCCCAGCTTTTGCATGTCCTGAGGACCAAAGCCGTCCCGGCCAGTGACCTGCGGTGTAAGCAAACCATGCAACAGCAAAGGGACGGTTGATCATCAAGCTTGCAGGAGGCCCCAGCCGTGCAGGACGACACATAAGTGGTGGAGACCATCAGGTAACATCTCTCTCGTCCATGACTTGCGGGCATAGCGTGCTTTCCTGCTGCCCAACAGCCTGCTGTTACAGCTGATCACTGTGTACCCACCTGCAGGCCGCTGACAGCCCGGCTGAACGCTGAGCAGACGGACCGCTGGACACAGCGGACGTTGCGCTTGTCTGCATCCAGAAGCTGCTCCCAAATGCTGGATATCGCCAGTGGTGGCAGCACGTGCAGAACATCCAATATCCTTTCGGGCGCACTGCTGCTGCTCAGCCCAGACAGCTTGAAGGGCTTGAAGCTGAAAGCTGCGGAACCTGTCAACACTGCACTGGCCTTGCCTGCACCGCCACCCTTCTGCTGGTCTTCAGCTGGCTGATGTGGCGGTTTCCGAGGGACCACTGCCACAGAACAGACGGCATCCCCCAACGGTTGATCTGGCGAGAGCCGTAGATTGACCAAGGCCTGAAGCAGATGCATCGGAGCAGATGCCAGAGCGCGATCAACGTGAAAGGTTGTCGATTTTGGCTTGTGATGTACTCAACTAGGCACGTAGGAGTGTTTAAGAAACAATTTGCTTGGTCTAGTGCCCTCCAAGGACCGGAAGGCCCACGCTCATTTGGACATTGGGGTTGTGTGGCAGAACCCCCCCCCCCCCCGGGCAAAAATGCATGCTTTGGAGGACTGTCGCTGCCATGTGCACTGATTTGACTCTGAGTCACTCTCCAAATACGCATTTCCACGGCATTTCACACATCACCAAACCTCAACAACCGAGAACAGTCTGACTGCACGACTGCTTTGACGAAAGCCGCTGCAACGGACTGCAAATATTCAACAATGTTCAAGGGACGCTCTCCGCTGGGCCAAGTGCAGCAAACAGTGAGTCCAGGGTGATGACACACACATCCGAATTCAAATACTTTACTCGTAGAAGAGCTCATCATTCACGGTGTCACTGTGCACAGGCTGCTGAGAGAAGACAACTAAGAGGCTCGTATCGCCAGCTCCACGCCCAGGCCGTTGGTGAGCTCCCCTGGCCCCCAGCTCAACAACGCGCTGCTACTGCCTGATGCTGTACCCTCACACTGTCCAGCCTGAGCCTGCCAAAGCCCTGACCGCAGCTTGATTTGCTGTCTGACTGCAGCTGGAAAGGAAAATATTGTCAATGGAGGCTCGGACCTACAGGACCTGCTGGCAAAGGCTGACCAGCTCCACTCCAAAGGTGCGGAGACAGAAAGCAGCAGCGGATGGCATGCTGTGCTGTGGCCGGCCGACAAGCCAGCCAGCTCCTCCTGCCCAACCAACCAGTTGATGACACGATGCTACTCAGCTAGCTAGCTGCTAGCTTCCTTGATGCACAACCCGACCTTGCTTGTTCCTGTGGTGTGGTGATGACACCCGCAGCTGAGAAGCCCAGGGAGCATGCAGTGGATGCCGAGGTGTTTGCCCAGCTTGCCCAGTGTGGCCTGGCCATGATCAAGCAGGGCCAGGCAATCAACCAGGTGGGCAGGCAGAGTGGTGTGGCAGCCTGGAAACCGCAACCCTGCTGGCAGGAGGCTGCTAGTCCATACTTATGTTGCCACTTTGGAACCAACCTTCTCTTGCCTGTTGCACCCAGCTGCAAGCCCAGCGAGGGGGGCGGGAATATTTGCAAGCCCTGCATAGCTGTAACTTACTTTTGCGCAGAGCTTGCACAGCAGTATGCAAGCTGTGGAAACCGGCAGCGCTTCGCTGGAGACATGAAGCTCTTGCCACCCCTACCAGCACCGCCAACTTGCCCCTGTGTGTAAGATCCACTGAGCTTGATCTACAACCGTGCTTTTGCTACTCTTTGTGCAGGGGCGCATGCCTGCTGACCTCATCCGTGCGCTGAGGAGCACCTTCCTAATTGACCCCAGTGCAGCTCACAACGGCCTCCTGGGCCCAACGGACTTTGACTGGTCGGGGCTGGGGTCTGCGGTCAACGGGCTGCACCGCAATGTCCCGGGTGTCAGCTGCCTGTATGGGCCCCTGGAGTCAGAGGTGAGGGTGAGGGGGGGGGTGCAGTGTGGGGAAGGGGGGTATGTATAGTGGACATAATGAGCAGCAAGTGGTGGGTGTGCAGAATGTAAAGCAGCAATAGTGAGGATTTTGAAGCTCCCTGCGGGTGTGGGCATGCAGAGATGAGGGTGCGGGATGGGGCTTGCATGGGTGCGCAGGATGGGAGCAGGGGTTGTGACGGTCAAGGGGGTGGGGACTTGCATGTGCGCACGGGTGGGTGCAGGAAGTGCTGATAACTCCGTGAATCTCCTGCATGTCTGCTGCTAGCCTCAGCACACACCCCACATGCAGGGTGGCTTCCAGTAAAGGTGCTGCTGGCAGGCCGTCCGGGGCCCAGGGCGAAGTGATCCTGCACACTATGCATGCACCATAGGAAGCCTCTTTGGGGCAAAAGCACCTGTCATAACCAGTTGTCCAGCTGGCAGATTGCCATAGCCGCTGAGCCCCCCAGTGCCCTGCAAGCTTGACTCTGACAGTCACACGTGCGTGTCTCCATGTGTTGCTGGATGGCTGCAGGCCAAGGCGCGCAAGGTGGTGGTGTGCAAGGCGCGGCAGGCTGTGGAGGCGATGACACGCCCACAGGAGCTGGAGACCCTGCAGGTAAGGAGGGCGTAAAGTGACAAAACATGACATTAGTCATCTTGTTGTCATCTTTGACAACAACAGCAACAACAACTGATACAACTGGTGACGGTGCCAGCGACTGCCTGTGCCGGCGCTGCTGTCAACAGAGGTCCTGAGCGGGACAGGCTATGGGGCGCTGAGGAGTGTTGGTAGCAGCGTGAATGCACAGCTACTGCAACAACCCATCAGAACACACTATGGCAGTCACTACGTGAAGTGAATAGGACAGTACAAGGCCGAACACGTCATCCACTGCAGCAATGAAGCATGGGTGCATTGAAGCATGAGTGATGCTGCATGAGCAACGATCCTTGCAGAAGCTGTGTAGTTGGCAGTCCCATTCTGTTATCTGATGGTGCCTGGCTGCTGCTGCTGCTGCTGCTGCAGGAGGGTGACAAGCAGGAGACAGACCGCAACTACGAGAACATGTGGCGTGCGCTACGCGATGTGGTGGGCATCGGGCAGTCAGTGCCGCTCATCAAGCTGGTGTGCAACCACACATCCTTCGCGCAGACAGTGGAGAACATCTTCACACTCTCCTTTCTGGTGAGCGGGAGACTGCTGGATGTAGCAGCCATATTTTCCGCAGCAGCACATGCAGTGTGTGATTGCCTGTGTGACAGGGACACAGGGGCACTGCTTTCGTCTCACACAGGGGCACATGCAGTAGTCCCCAGCTAGCCAACTGGGCCAGCCTGTGCAGAGCATTTCTGCAGTCGCTGTGCCTGGCTTTCAACACCGGCACATGACAGCCAGGAAGCTACTGTTCTGCCAAGGTGCTACTGGCGGCTGACTGCCAGTCATCGCGACGTTCCGCCCAGCTGACAGACCGAATGTGCGCTGGCCCTCTATCAACATTCTCCCTGCTGTACTGTGCTGTGCTGTGCTGCTATCGTGCTTTGTAACACTACTAGTAGGTTTATCAGTATCAGGAGACTCGCCACCTCTCCGGTTGTGACAATGATATGCTTGCTTTCATTGCCTGCTGTGCTGCAGGTCCGCGACCAGCGAGTGCGGCTGCTGTCTGACACAGAGGCTGGGCTGCTGGTTGTGCCTGTATCTGACGAGCAGAAGGCTGCAGCGGTGCAGCAGGGTGAGAGCCGGGCGCTGCAGTTCATGATGAGCTTCAGCATGCAGGACTGGGCCGCCATGAAGCTGCTGGTGGGGGCAGACAGCTGCATCATGCCGGACAGGAGGGCTGCTGCTCATGCCGCCACGGGTGCTGCAGGCGCGCGCAGCAGAGACGCAGGGGATGAGTCGCAGCAGGAGCAGCGGCAGGGCAAGCGGGCGCGCAGAGGCTGAGTGAAGTCTTCATCTTGCTGTGGGTGTGGATGTGCGGCAGGGGTTTGCTGTGCAGGGGCATGGGGGGCGCACCTGCACGCTTGGTGGGTGTGAAGATCTTTAAGTGGCATGGGGGGCAGTCGGTGCAGCTGCTGTGGGGTCAGCAGCTGCGGGGGTGGTGGCAGTTGCGGCAACTGGTGCTGCATCTGCATGTGAGCTAGGCCTGATGGCAGCAATCATGTGCATCTGTGGGCTTTTGAAGTGTTGGTGCTAGGTGCTTGGTGGTGTGCAGCAGCGTGGCATGCTGGCCACCTGATCTGGCCATGCCGGCCTGCATCTTCTGCACAGTCTTGTCTGGTATTGTTTGGACTAGGGCAGGCCTTGGGCCTGTGGGCCAAAAGGCTGCAGGCGGTCTGGTGTCGTTGGGCTGGGGAGGCTTTTGATGCTTGCAGCCCTGTGGAATAGACGCCACTTGACAGGTTGCCTACTAGCTGGCTGCATGCATGTTTTTGGGAGCATGTGATCAGTGTGGCTGGATCCGGCAGGCGTGCTGGTATGTACATCGTCTGCTGTTTTCTCGTCGGGACTTGAAAAATCACCATGCCGCACCATCGGCGCGATGTCTTACTGCTGCGATGATCTGTCTTGTGTGGTGGTGCTTGTGTTTGTTTTGGTTGCTCTGACCCTACCCTGGTCCGTTGGTCTGCATGCGAGACTTGACCTGTATATGTACTCTGACTACAGCACCCCTCTGCTTGCTGCGCCGGCTGCTGTTGGTACTTAGTACAACCGCAGCCGCTGCAGAGGCAAGGGTGCTCCGTTGACAGCGCGTCAGCTGACCTGTGTATTGCTAGTTGACGCCGTTGTTGACAAACCTGACTTGTCCCTCGCCTAGCACCCCTGTCAGGGTCCTGTTTGTAAGTGGACCCGTGGCAGGGTGTGAGGCAGGGGCTGCCAACTGCATTGCTACACGACCAGGGTTGCGGCTGGGCACCGCAGTGTGCAGATATACTGTGTGCTGATATACTGGAGTGCTGATGGGGGGGGGGGCTGCTTGTGGATATATTGTTCTGGGTGTGCCGAAAGGCATCTCGTCGCCCACAGAAAATGGGTCCTGAGAGTGGCTCAGTACCCAGCACCATGTTGGTGTGTGGGTGGGCGGCCTCAGCAACGTGATGACTGCCGCATCAGGTGCTGGGAAGCAGGGAGGGGCAGTTGGCTTGACGCCGTGTCCCGCAGTGTGGCTTGAGTTCACAGGTGCTTCCTGTGAAGCTGGAGCTCGGGCAGGTGCAAAGACCAGGCTGCCTGTTCTCAGCAACGACTGGAGCTAGAAACATGTGTAACATACTGGGTTCGCTGTTGGCACATAAAGGGCGGGGGCTCCACCTTGGGACGGGCGGTCGTGTGACATGTATGGCTGCTTTTGACACACCCTGGTGCAGGGAGGGACACGATGAAGCCAAAAGGCACGAGAGCAGCAGGCGGAACTCATAGCCCAGCTGGAAAGCACTGTGCT
This sequence comes from Desmodesmus armatus, assembly GCA_007449985.2. Classification (NCBI taxonomy): domain Eukaryota; kingdom Viridiplantae; phylum Chlorophyta; class Chlorophyceae; order Sphaeropleales; family Scenedesmaceae; genus Desmodesmus; species Desmodesmus armatus. The sequence goes on from VIIQ02000826.1 coordinate 140,918, forward strand.
GGACTCAGACGAGCCTGACACGCCTCCTGGGGAATATGAGGATTTTGTTGGGGGTGTGGGGAAGTATGTGCAGGCGGCAGCCTATGTAGAGGAAGAGGGCGTGTTCGACAGCTCAGCGGATGTTTCTGGCGTCAGTGACAGCGACAGTGAATGGGAATACTAGGGTGGTGGCAGTTGGCACTTGCTTGTGTGAATGGGCTTTGAGATGGGAGTTACTGCATGTGCTGTTGGGCACACAACTTGCAGCGGGTACTAGTGCGCATGACTGGGGGTGCAGTGAGGAAGGATTGGTGGCGCTGTTAGGAGTGCATCTGTATAGTATTGTTTGGCCGTTGTGGCCTGCATGGCACAGTGCAGTGAGCTCAATCCGCAGACTCGTACAGCAGTTGCAGCTTGCAAGGTGGGATGCTGGTCCGTTCATGACACTTCAATCTGCCGATGTATGTCGGTGTTTAGACTCCTTTATTGGGGCGGCCAGTGAACACTGGTCGGGTGTGCATGGTTGCGCTGCGCTGGCAGTCGCTGTAGCACACCGAGGAGGTGTGTGGGTTCAACTCCCATGCTTTTTGGTCCGGGCACTGGGCACCTCCTGGTATAGGGGTGTTAGGCGATTTCATTGGTGAGGCTTTGCCTCGGGCCCCCGGCAATTGGGTTCGCCTGATTGCGCTGTGTGTGGCCAGCCAGTGGGATTACGCCCCCCTGGTAAAACCCCCAAAAAAAAAGGCACGAGATGGTCTGCGCAGTTGGTGCATAAAGCGCCAAGGTAGACTGAACTAACAGAACACACACAGCTCAGCGTCTTGCACACACACTGATCTTGCAATTGGTGGTTTCTTGTCCTATTGATGCACTGTATCTGTACTGACACCCTCGTGGTGTCAGAGTTCAGCCTGAAGTCACTTCCTACCGGATGCGATGTTGGTGACATGCACAGCGTTAGCTGTCCTTGTTCATGTTGCAGCAGAGCAGAGACTGACGGCTTGAGTCAATCAAGGATCCGACGCTTGCTCCTGCCCTTGACCTGTCTGTCGGTACATGGCATGAGTTGCTGCAGAAAAGAAACACCAGTAGTCCTCCTTGTACGGCATTACGTCGGAGTCACAGCCATGCCACACAACCTCCAAGCCGCCTGGCAGCTTTGTTGTGCATACGCTGTTGCTGAGCAACGAGGCTACCCAGGTGCCTGAATGCAAGGGTGTGTTGACTAAGTCAGACTAACTCCCCTAGGTACACACATTGAGTGTTTCACAGGGCCACACCTCAGGTAATTGCTAGAAAATGGTCACCCACGTTGTGGCACGTTTGCTGTTGTTAGCAGAGGTGTACCCCAGCGTTTCCAAGGCACTGGCGTCATGAAAGTTTGCTTGTTTGTGTCAAGTGGCGCTCTCATGTATGGAGATGACCTCGTGCTCATGCGTTGTGACAGGGACTGAGCTAGAGCTGATGCTCAAAATGTTCGACTCTGTATGCAGCAAATGTGTGTGAATGCAGTCAAGACTGAGCTCCTGGCAGCGAGCCACATTGGTTATCCAATAGAGAGTGTGCAGCTGTCAGCCGGCGAGGCACATTACGTATCATATTTCAAACAATTCAGCGGCACCCTCGACTCCTCTGCCAGCTTCAAGGCTGAGGCTAATGCCCGCATCTCCAAGGCTAAGGGCAGATTTGCACCAATGCAGCGCCTGTGTGAGTACACGCAAGCTGCCTGTTGCACACAAGACGCACCGCTTCCGTGCCCATGCGCTTCCTGTGCTGCTGTTTGGTAGTGATACCTGCACAGCACCACACCACCCACTTATAAAGCCAAACAAACAGCTCTGCACACTCCCTCTAACACGGCCTCTTCCCACACACAAGGCACCAGGAGTACACACCACATTCTTTGCACCATCAGCCAATGCATCTACTACACAGCATCACTGAAGTGAGACCACCAACAAACAAGCCCCAGAATGCATTGCACACCCAGGCAGCATGCATGGACCGGCCCTAGCCACATGCATGATCTTGCATGTATTTGGGCTTGCATAGCCCTGCGGCACAGCACCACCCGCCCAAACAACCCCATACAGCAGCTCTACACTCACTCCGCCCTGGCCTCTCCACACACACGAGGCACCAAGGGAGTGCACACGCATCACTGGATACACCATGCGCACCGCACCCCATGCACCACCTGTTGCATCAAAAGCTGCACCATGCACCGTGTGTGGCACACATCCAGCAGCCAGTAGTCAGGGCTTGCAGGGCTGCACAGCACCGCCAGGGCTTGCCAAGCTGCCCAGCACAGCACCACCACTCATACTGTTTGGGCGGCTCAAAGAGCTAGCAGCTGTACACGCTCCCTCTTCTATGGCCTCCCCACACACAAGGCACCAGGGGGTTACAAGCAGTACCCGGTGCAGCACCAGCCACTGCATCAACAGCTGAACTACACACCCTAGGCCAGCAGCCAGTAATCAGAGCTTGCAGGGCTTCACAGCACCGCACCACCCCCCCCAAACAGCCTTATACAGCAGCGCTGCACACTCCCTCTAGAGATCTGTACAGATCTCATGACAGATCTGTCATGGCCTCCTCACGCATGTGGCACCAGGGGAGTACACACTGCACTCCCTGAACTGCAAGTCGGTGGTGGTGGCTGACTGTAATGCTGCTGTTCAAAGTGCATACATAGCGGCACTACACACCTCCCCTGCGCTTACGGCCCCTGCCCTGCCCAGCCCTTTTGTGCCCTGCACACCCCATCACCGCCGCCACAACCCACAACACCCCGGCCTTGACTGCCTTGAAAGTAGCAACGCTCCAATTCCGGACGACAGGCACCAGCTTCCACAAGCACCACCCCACAAACGCCACATTGACCAGCATCACAAGCACTGCAATAGCAATGCGCAGCTTCTCTGCAGTACTCTCCTGAATTTCGTATGCGAACATGGCCAATGCACCCAGGGTGGTGGCCAGCAGGCACGATGTAGACACCATGTGCATGCGGTGCAGCTTTGCGAATGCATAAGGCTGGAAGATGATCTGCAGGGCAGCGCTGACCAGGAACACCACAAGCAAACTCAGCACAGCAAAGTAGCGCTCCATCTGAAACGAGAACACAGAAATGCAGGTCAGGATAACTGTGCGCGCGGCCCACACAGCCTCCCACCACATGCGCTCGGGCCTGTAGCTGCGGTACAGGAACCCAAAGTGCTCCCGGAAGCTGTCCTGTCCAGCCTTGGCTCGGAAGAGGAACAGCCCCACACCCAAGGCGACAGGGACAGCAATGCACCACAACAGGACAGAGGGCACACCCAGGCCCAGCGCCCAAGCCCTGTGGTACCCGGTAAAGCACTGCTGCTGAATGTCGCTCACCCAGTAGCCGTGTGTGTGATTGAGAGGAGCGGTGGCACCAGAAGGGAGGAAAACCTCAGGATGGACCCGATCAATGACCAAGCATGCGAAGAAGCTTAGAGCCGCCCTCAACAGGGTTGGGTAAGCATAGAAGGTCAACACCAAAAGTGTGACTGGCAGCTGGCGCACCACCAACCAGGGAGACGGTGGAGCTGTTCCCTCCTCCCGCCGAAACACCAGAGGCACCAAAAACCGGATCAGAGCCCACGCAACCCATTGCACCCCAACAACAGCCAGCAGCACCAGCACAGGAGCAAGGAAGTACACCAACTGCCGCCGCATTGCGAGCGGCAGCTTGCCTTGCGGGATATAATGGTACAGCCAGCAGTCAAGAGACAAGGCCTGACCAGAACCCACTGCAAACACGATGTTGACTGCCATGAACCAGCGCTGAACATCAAACAGCGGCCAAGGCACTGCCACACTGCCAATGATCACTGCATACTGCAGGAACTGCACAAGCACCTTGATCAAGTCGGTGTCAAGGACAACCTTCTTGCCTGTCACATTGTCTCGCCAGGTTGCGTGCACAGTAGACGAAACAAAGCCCACAGACACTGAACTCAGCAACAGGTACAACCCAAGCTGCACTCTCGGCTGCATGCACCTGCCGCACCTAAAAGGGCTCAACATCCCAAACCCTGGGAGCTTGCAAGCACCGCACAAGGGTCCCGTATACCCCTCAGCCTCATTGCACTGCACTGCAGGCTGCAAGTCGCTGGTGGCGCACGTGTAGTTGCATGCCACTGTAGACAGCGGGCACCGGTGCATCTGAACAGAGGTTGGGGCGGACGACCAATAGCCAGGCAAAGGCTCCACAACACTGCCCTCGCAGTTGGCATTGCGTGGGCACTGGTGACAAGCAACATTTGTGAAACTGAAGGTGTGCTGTTGGCAGCAGATACACATGTCATGCTGCAGCACCTCTCCTGCCCGGCAAGTGGGCCACCCCAAGTAAACACCCGCACTGCACTTCGTCAGACTACCATGCAGCTGCAGTGTGCTGTTATCAAATGCAGCTATGGTGCTCCCAATATAACCCTTACTAGCAATGTTGTTGAGGAACAACACACTGTCGTCGGAACGCAGGGTACCGTTGCCAAGCAACACTGCCCCACCTCCTGAGCTGTTGACAGCCGAGTTGTGGGAAATCACAGCACCATTGACAAGCTCTACAGTGCCATTGCCATCTACAGCAATGCCCCCACCAGGAGCAGCAATGCTGGTGTTGTTGGCTATGGTGCTGTTGCTAATAGTGACATGCGAGGGAATGTCACGCCTATACGGCCTCCCTGTAAGAGCGGCCTTATAGGACTCCAGAAAGGCCTTTTGCAGCACGGTGAAGAGGGCAAGGACCAGAAGGGGACGGTCCTCTGCTTGTATCGGTCTGTTCCCAACCCGGCTGCCACGCTCATCAAATCCTGACCCACCAACTACGTCGACAGATATGCCACCACCAATGCCACCACCAAGGCCACCAACAAGGCTGCCCCCAGCCTGGGTTGAGTTACGCTTGCAAACATTGTACAAGACGGTGCTCTGATTGCTGATGGTAAGACGTGCACCGCTCCTCACAGACAACCCTCCGCCATCAATATGAGCATTGTTGCTGTGCACCCTGCTGCCCCCTGTGACTGTAACGACACCACCACTGTTAACATCAACCCCACCACCATACATCGCAGCAGTGTTGTTATCGATGCTGCTGCCTCCAGCAATTGTCATGGTTGCATTACTAGAAACATACACCCCTCCACCAGCAGAGCCAGCTGAGTTCCCACTCACACTGCTGCTGCCGTCAACCCTGCACGTCACATTGTCCTCAGCAGACAAACCCCCACCATCCACAGATGCCTTGTTCCCAAGCACCCTGCTTTTGCCTGTGATGGTGACATTTGCATATCCTTCCATGTAAAGACCACCACCCGAGCCGTTGGCAGAATTGTCGGACACGGTGCTTGCATACAACAGCAAGTGCGCGCGATCAAGTACGGCAAGGGGCGTCTCATAGTTCTCAGCAAACTTGCTGTTATGCACCTCAACCCTGCTGTCACCTGCTACACACACCACAGAACCCGCTACGAGCGACCCGTTGGATTGGATCCCCAGCACACTGCTGTCCCTAAGCACGAGCCTCCCACCACAGATGGTCATCCGGCAGCGGGTGGCGCGAACGGATGTCCCGCAGCCGCGGCTGGTGATGTCGAACCCTGTGAAGTTCGTTTGCGAGCCTGCCAGACGTCGTACATCCAGAGCGATGGTGGGCCGGGGCCCTGTGCATCTCATACCAGCATGGCTGATGCGGTCCTTGCCACTACCAAGTAGGTACAAGCTGCACTCTGCTGCTTCTGCTCCTGCTCCTGCTCCTGAGGCCTCAACTGCTTTTGATGTTGGCTTGAGGGGACTGCCCTCAGGCTGGGCAGAGGACAGGTTGCACAGCAAGCAGCAGGCGAGGATGACCAGCCAGCAGACACCAGCACAACCCCTGGCAGCATTGCAGACACACAGCGCAGCAGGCCAGTACAGGGTCAGCTTTTGTCACCGTTGGACCAATGCTGCTGCAAAGTACTAGTATGGCAACCGTTTGGACATGTACAGCAGTAGGTCACTTGTCCTCCCTGCTCTGCACACTGAGGATGGTTGAACACAACTGCCTAGCTGTGCAAGGCATCAATAACAGTCTAGATGTGTTCAGCTGCATACCTTTCATGTCTCATGGGTTGCAGCATCGCTTGGAACGCTGAAGCACAGCACAAGCCTGTGGTGATCCGGTGACCTGCAACCGGCCTACGTCTGCATGCGGCCAAGACTGCTGCGGTTGACGTTGAGCAAGAAAGGCTATGGATACAACCTGCTTCAACTAGAGACTTGCGATCGGGGGTTACCACTGTGGGCGATACAGATATGACACCAACCGCCTGCAGGATGCGCGATGGCAAATCTGTTGAGTCGACCGGATATGCGATAAACAGAAAGTGCGTTGGAACAGCATTAAGGTGGTGTATCAAGCGGCATGCTCAAGCCTCACATGTTGAAACCTAGTAACATGCTTGAACCCATCTGCCGGGTGAAGGAGGGTCGCCATAAGGCCGGCATACCGTAGCTGGTACGGCTTCAATCTCGTTATAAAGTTGCTCAGGACACTGATGCTGCAACATGCTCTCTGCATCTACACAGAGCCTGTTGGTGGGCCAGGTTCGTGCACGAGCCCTTGGTGGGCCAGGTGTGTTATGCTTCGTGTAGCTCAGGAGATGGGCTTGGCTTGCTCATGCACGGGTGTCAGTCGCTTCTTTTGAACCCAGAAGCCAGCTAATCTCAATTCAACACCAGGCACGCTGTTGAAAAAATGCCATGTTTCAAGCGGGACAAGTCAACTGTTGGCTGGGTGCCCATGTCAATGTACAGTGCTACCCATAGCCTAGCCCGTCAAATGGTGCCACCCCAATGGGGTGCAGCAGTGTTGATGCCTGCAACTCGCACAATTTGTCCCGCAGTCGCACCACAATAATGTTTTGAAAGCTGTTGGCCAAGGCATTGCTACTGTAGTTTGTGTCACTTATAGACGCTGCCAGCGTGGAAGCATGCTGTTACATAATTAAATGTGTGCGGGCATGCATATACATGCATTCCCTCTGCCCCAGGCACATCAGACGCCAAGCGAGAGGTCAGTATCTGGCGACCGGCAGGAGTGAGCAGCAGAGCTACACACAAGCCTCTGCCCTGGATATGTGCACATTACCTTCAGAATAGGCTCCAGCAGGTCTACCTACAGACTAGGCTACCGCAGGCCTTGCTACAGACCAGGCTGCAGCAGGCAGCAGTGCGGAGCATATGCACAGCACAGCCGCCAACTTCGGCACCTTGCACGTACGGCAACATGCAGGCATGGCAGCGCAAACGAACTTCGAAAGTGGTCGTGGTGCACCCCTAAGACTGCGTGCTGGAAGGCTGCGACTGACGGAGTTCTATGTCCTGCGAGCACCACAGAACAACAAAGCTGTGTGCTGAATGCCCTGTCTGCACTACAGCAGCTAAACCGGTGCGTTGCAGCAGCTGCAGGCCATGACAGACAACTACTGCATGGGTTTGATGCTCCCATGCAGCCAGGAGCACCCTGTGCCTGTGTGAAGTCCTGCGTCAGTTGAATGCAGCAGTACCAAGTGCCAAGTGCGGACTGCCAGGCAAAGACCCTCGCACCCACCCACCGCGGCGCCCAGGTTCATTTGAACTGGGGTGGAGCAGTCACTCCCCTTCCCTGGCGCTGCTGCCCCCCGCACCCGCACCTCGCAGTGGCCACTGTACACCACCCAGTTCAGGCTCGGCACCTTTCCAGGCAGCAGCTGCGACAGCAGCAGAAAGAACCCTGCAGCCTGCATGGTCATTGGGCACAGCACCTCCAGCAGTATGTGAGCATCATGCAAATACAGCACCGGCAGGACTGATGAACTGGATGCTGTGGGATATGCAAGAAATGTCCACCTCCATAACAGGCTGGTCTACAAGGCAGTAACTTGAACGGTGCACGGTGCACGGTGCAGCATACAACTGTATACCAAATGGAGCGACACCCTATCGGCACGAGATGCCTGCCAAATCAGTGCGAGATAGCGGGACTGCAGCCCAAGTACATGGCCACGGTGTGTCAGCAGTTTTCTGTGTGCAGTGCAGTGCAGCACCGTGTGCACCATGGGCGGTTGAACCACCATCAGCACACCTCAGCTTATGATTGCCTCAGGTTTGAGGACCACCCCAACCCGGGGCCTCTGAAGTCTGGGCCAGTTACAGCGGCACACCACGCCCTGGAAATAAGGCATTAACAATAAGTTTGTCCATTTTGCGAGCAATATGTCCACAGTTGCAAGTGCTCACACAGGCATTTTGCCACCTGGCACGGCGTCAGCTGCAGGGGCTCTTTGATAGCAAACAGTGGAGGGCCATGAGATGGCTGCTCAAGAAACACCAAGTGGGTATGGGTGTATGTTGCGGCGCGCGCCAACACATGCACAAGCCACACATGCCAAGCTGTACGCATCACACTTGCAGGCAGCCAGCAATCCTGCAGCGACCAAACTATTGCAGCCTTGGGCAATGTGGGTGGACAATTCTGCTCTCCACCCCAACCCATGATCATCATGCCGGGCATGCAGCAGCTGGAAGCATGTCATGCTGACTCGTGAGTGACACTTCTTTCCCCCTCTCCTGTATCTGATATCCAGCAAATGGGTGGCTGCATAGCAACTGACACTGGCCTAACTGACACCCTTGAGTTGAATTTGGGCTTGAACTTCAGGTTGAAGCTGTGTGCCGTACGCATGCCCGGCCTTCAAGAAGAGAGTGCACTGGCTGAAGGCTATTATTTGAAGGCCCTGTTGCAGCAATAATCTGCGCTTTTTCTGTGTATCATGGGTTTGTATAGCTTCATATGCTGTCTGTCACAGACAGTGTGCCTGCAGTGTGCCAGCAGAAGGGGGTCTTGACTCCACTGGGTACATGTAGCAAGTGTGGTGGCGGACGTGTACCCCTGTGTACCTAAGGGTACTAACTGAACCACTATTAAGCTCTTGTGACGCTGACTCTAAATCCGGTGAGCAGGTACTTTAAGGTACGTTAAGGTGCCAGGTACGGGGGTAGCAGCCATGGCAGGCCAAGCCACGGTACATTTAAGGTACAAGGTACGTCTGGCCTCCTGTGGCCTGTACCTAAGTGTACTGAAGTGTACTCAAGGGTTGTGATGGCTTATAGTCTTACATATGGCAGTGAGCGCGCATAAATGCATCAAATGATCGTATACACTGTATAGAATCCTCTCGTAGCATCAATACTGCAGGAATGTGCCTACAGCGGTTAGGTACGTGGGGCATCACAACCCATTGTACCTAAGACCCTGGCCTTAGGTACACAGGGGTACAAAATACAGCTGCTGTGCTGGGTGCTCAACACTCTTAGGTACAAAGTACAGCCCAGCACGGGCAGGAACTGTAGCCGTAAGGTATCTAGGTGTACCCAAGGGGGGGTGGGGGGTTTTGTCCAGCATATGATATATCTGCCGTGACACATTCCTTAGGTACACAGGGGTACATGTCTGCCACCACACTTGCTACATGTACCTAGTGGAGTCAAGACCCCTTGCCAGCAGCTGCTGTGTTGGCGCACATGCTGAATCCATGACATGCTCAGGGGACCCATTGCGCCACCATGTATTCGCTAAACTTCATAGTGAACTCTTTTTGAGACTGATGCATACCAAATAATGGCAGCAGTATGGGCTCTGACCCTGGGAATAAGCCACGCCAGGTTGACCACCTCATGTGGCCGATGAACATGAGCGCCTTTTGAAGCGTGTTTGAGAAAATTAGATGGCAGGCACTCACAAGGCCAAATAGACTTGTGGCTGAGCTGACCTGTCGAAAAACAACCTTACCGTTCAACGGTTTGACTCGTAGCCAGGTCTGCACCAGGGGAGCTATAACCCTGCTTCACTGTCTTGAGGGAAGCATATCGTCCTTCATCGGTCAAAACCAGCCACAATGAGGCTACCGTGTCTTGCCGTTTTACTTGCAGCGGTCTTGCTGCATGGCGCAGCTGCAGACAACAAATGCGACCCATCGTCCACAAACTGTGCTGGTGCGTGTGTCTCACTGCGTCCAGTAGACGCTTCTGACCAGCGAAGCCCGTTGACAGTGAAGGCAGTTACCTTTCGAAGCTGCTTGCTGCTGGCTCCTTCCAGCCTCCCAGCTACAACGATGCCGTATAAAAGCTTCATGATGCTATTCTTCCTTCGACACAGCCAGACGCGCAGTGTGGAACACCCCCTCTGCTGTTGTGTTTCACCTGTACTGCTGTAGGGCCTTTGAGCGTCTCAGCAGCAGGAGCACCTGCAGCAAAGAAGGCAGCAACGTCGCAGTATTACAGTGGAGATTCGGAAGGGCCAAGCTACGATGAGTATGGCAGTGGCAGGGAGGACTCCTACGGCTCTGGGGAGTATGACTATGAGGGGACCTTCCGCTACCGCCAGGAGGGTGGCCTGGAGGGAGCCAAGGTCTGGGGAGGCCTGTACTTCAACACAGAGACAGTTGACTATGGTGAGCAGCAGACCTGTGGTCCGTTGAGCAGCGAATGCTACCAGTGGCCCATCGATGCATCCAACGCTCCTGTTGCTGCCGGAGGGCACCCAGCATGCAGAGGGCTGTGCATGTCGTGCAAGCCTTGCTGTGCACTGATTTGATTTGAGGCATATGGGGCACTTTTGAATAGGTATTCCCGCCGGACACGCTGCAAAGGTGCACTCCTTCCCACGCTTCAAGGCCTTGCCATGGTGCATAGTTCATAGGCTTCACGTCATGCTGGCGCGTCCCAGCGCTCCACCATGGGTCATTCCTGTGAAGCTGGCTGATATGTAAACACTAGCAGACTGATGATATGCGGCAGGCACACTGACAAAGGGATGCTGCTATCTTGTTGAGCTGTCCTGCTGCGGCTCTCACCCTTGTGTGTCCTGTGTGACTGCACTCGCCTTCAAGTGCACCCACACCACCATGTGCAGCAATCTGACAGTCATCCCTTCTGACTTCTGCTTGTTCATTGTCTCCCAGACTACGCCTTCGTTAATGCCTTGTACGTGTCTCTGCCATTGTGTGTCTCTGCAGGTGACTGATCCTTACTCGTCTTCTGCTCCCTCCCTCCAGGCGCATCATTGCGCGGCAGCTTCGTCTTTTGCAAATTTCACTGCAGGCACCATCAACTATGTTGAACCCCTCCCCCCCACCCCACCCCGCGCCAGCTGGCTGGCTGCAGTGCATTTGCTGTATATTCTTGCAGGTGTCGCTAACAGGAGGAGGAGGGTTGTGCGCCTAGGCGCCCCATGCCTGCTGAAACACCCGCCCTCCCCCTCAAGGGCTAGCTCCTGCTCCTGTTACAGCCTCCACAGCACGTTGGCCATGCATGTACCTAATCGTGTGTGTGCCGCCTCCTGCAGGTGCAGCCAACCAACTCAGTGACAAAAGCATGAGTGCCTCCCTGGCCCTTCGACGCCCCCTCCCCCCCCCCCCCCCGGGGCAGCGCCCAGTCCTGCTTGCACAAGCGCATGTAGGTACCTAACATGTGTGTGTACCTTACGTGTTCCCGCTTGCAGAAGCCACCAACTACTTTGATGAGGAGGAGGGCTACGTGCCCGATGGCTACGGCAACTCCCACGACGGATCCACCTGTGCGATCACCGTCTATGGCAAGGAGTTCGCTTACGAGGGCCACTCCAACCACTTCACCGTCGACATCGACGCTTACGGCAACATTGAGCTGAAGAACATCGTGAAGAAGGACGGTAAGAACAACGCGATGGTCATCGTGCTGAAGAGCCCGGCCTTCGTCGGCTACTCCATCCTGACGGAGATCAGCGACAACTTTGGCGGCAGCCCAGGCAGGGCAAACGCCACCATCTCCGGCAACAAGATCACCATCAGGGTGCCCGAGATTACCGGACTCACTGACGGCCAGGAGCAGGTCGCTAGGTGGAAGATCTCGGTAAGTGGCTCGCTTTTGATCCTGCCGGGCTTGCTGTTGCTGGCACACTGCAGTTTTGCTGGCCCTGGCCCTGTGTCTAGATCTTTAACCAAGGTTGCTGCCCAGGGTTTGGGGTATAGCGATTACAGTGCAGCTCGAGTGCAACATGCGCACAAAGGGGTTCAGCGCATGCCGCCTGTGTGAGGTTGTGTTGCAGCATGTGTCAGACTGACACAGTCTCTGCCCACTATTCTGCGTGGGATACAGTTGCCTTATCCTAATCGGCTGGTTATGTGCGCCTGCCTTGCCTGCTGTTCTTGCGCACCATGTGCAGGCATGCAGCTCAGGCGACTGCTGTATTGATGGCCAGTACAAGAAGCACCACACTGTGTGCAGGTGAGGGTGCACAGTGCGCACAAAAGCCAGGCCAAGCTGCTGCGCGTCTTACATGCTGTCACAAGGACAACTGCCTGTCGCAGCCGCAGTGGCAGCTGTTGCATGCTGCTTGCGAATTGTAGCATTAGCTATCTTGGGGTCTGTGCCTTTGACAGGCTGAGTAACAACATCAACTCACGATGATACAACAGACAAGCAGCAGCAGCTGTGTCATGCCTTCAGACAAGCTTCTCTGAGCAGTCAAACGTTGGCATGGTATGCACACTAGTCCATCGTGTTCACATCACTCCATGTACAGGAGCCACATTGGGCCTGGGCTTGTGCACTACGTCACTCTGCTGCCTGCAGTGCTGGCTGTTGCTGTAGCCTGCCTGCTGTTTTGTTACTGTTTGGAGCTCTTGAGCTTCAGAGCTACAGGTCTAACGCTGATTGCTTTGTTGTTTGTTGTGTTGCTGCAGGGCTACAGCAGGTCCTTGTGACAAGGAGGAGTACTGCACAGGCGAGAGCTCTACCTGCCCTACCGACGGCTTCAAGCACAAGGGATGGGTCTGCAAGTGCGTGAAACCAGCTGTCGCACCGGCCTCTGCCCAGCAATCTATCTTTGCCTGCATGCTTACAATGTGCACAGCTTCTTTGACAGAGAGCAGCAGGATGCCGCAAAGTGTGATAGATGTTGACGGTGGCTTCTCAAGCGCACCTGCCAGAAGCATCTGTGGCTGAAGTTGTGATGAGCATTCAAAGGGATGCTCTTTCTGGACATTCCCCGTTGCTGAGGTTGGCTCGCACTGCAGTTGAGCTTGTGGCATATGCTCAGGCGCGGGTGCCAGAGCATATGTGGCTGAAGCTGGCTCGCACTGCAGTTGAGCTTGTGCGGCAGACACGATCGAGCACTGCATCTCTGCACAGTCACCTAGCACTCACAAGCAACCGCTGGCTTGTGGCCTGCGCCTTTTCCTGGCTGTAGGCACCCTGTCAGCTTCTGTGATGCTCCCGATGTGTGCACTGGTAACAGCACTGCCTGCCCTGAGATCTATGAGCCAGAGAACACCCCTTGCCCCTGGTGAGTGCACTTGTCAACAATACTCTTAATGTTACATGGCTCATTACATTTTTCGGCGTTACATTTGCATCCGTTCCGGTGCGTCAACTTCCTTGTCAGGGCGAGTTGCCTGCTACCTTGCTTGATAAGAATAGCAAGGGGCGCCCTTCTGGTTTCTGCTGGGTGGGGGCCACTTTTCAGGGATGGGCATGCAGTTGCCAATCACCATGATGGCATTGATACCATGCGCGCCCTGGCATGGCCTGCCGAATGGCCACACCCTTCTCTCCAAACTCCCAACCCCCAGGCAGTGTCTCTAATCACACAAACACCGCCCGTCTCACCATGTATACGCCTCTCTTGCCATTCATCCATTGCAGGGCCAAGGACTGCGAGAGCTGTACCGATGACAGCCAGCTCAGCTACACCCGTACACACCCCATGGCTAAGGACTACAAGGGTGGCGATGACTACGGCTACAACAGCTACGGCGCTCCCTCACACCCCAACTGGCCCAATTGTGTGGGCAAGTGCGACGGTTCCGGCATGTGCGCCATCCACCCTCAGTCTGCCACATGCTGCCGGGAGGACGAGGAAGCTTACCCCTTCGAATCCGATGAGTACTATGGTTACGGCGATGAGTCATACAGTGGCGAAGATGGCTACTACAGTGGGGAGGGAGACAGCGAGTACAGCGAGATGCAGGCCATGGGCGGTAAGGACGCAGCTTCTAGGGTGAACATCGCAGCAGGGTACCGTACCTCTGCTACTGAGGGGCAGCCTGCATCCACCACCAGCCGCAAGTACAAGAACCGTCACAGCAGCAGCAACAAGAAGCGTCGCTACGGCAAGCGCAGGGCTGACAAGGAAGATAAGGTGAGCGGGCCTCCTTTGGATGGCTTTCTCTTTGTGCCAGCAATAAACGGCTGGCATGAGGTCTTTGGGATTATAGTTTCGTGAGCAGCATGTGTGTGCAGAAAGCATGGCAAGAGTTCTCCCCCTGTCAACTCAACAATACGGACAGACAGCCAGGGCGTGTCCCTGCAGGAAGTTGGTTGGTTGGACGCTGGGTAGTGCGGCAAGTGCTCACAAGTTTGCTACAGTTGTGTTGTTGCATGAAGTACAACTTCAGGGCCGTATCCCAACAAATGGTGTGTATATGTGTGATGTGCTGCAGGATCACAAGGACGACAAGGAGGGTGATGGGAAGAAGGCGGATGCAAAGTCGCCCTGGATCCACGGCAAGGAGGACAAGGAGGGCGACTCCTACAAGAAGTACAAGCACACCAAGTACGGCGGCAAGTATGGCAAGGACAGCAAAGAGGACAAGGACAAGGAGCAGTACACCAAGTACATCATGGGGGAGGAGAAGAAGACCAGCAAGCCTGAGGAGGTGAGTCCTGGGAAAACATGGCGCGCTTGTTCAATTTTCTTGCATGTATGATGGTTTTGGGTGGTGTAATGGCTGCAATGCGTGGTTTGAGCTGCTGCCTGCTGCAAAGACACGCTTGAACGCTGTGGGTGTGAATCCGAGGGTTCAAACTGCTCAGGCAGAAGGCCAGCTGTGATGTGTGGAATGGAAGTGTGCTTTGTGTGTGTGTTCCTCTCATCACATATGTGTGTACGTACGTATGCTGCAGGAGAAGAAGGTTCAAAGTGCATGGGCAGAAGGCTCGCTGACATGTATTGCATGTCAGTATGTGTAACATGTATGATGTCATCTGACTGTGTTTTTGTGTACGTACGTATGATGGATGATACAGGAGAAGAAGACAATCGAGGCAGAGAAGCCTGAGGCTGAGGACAAGTATGCTGACAAGCACTACAAGTACAGGTGGGCACCTGGGGAGTGAGCGGGGCCGCAAGTGTCATTGCCTTAGCCCTCGAGCATGCATGTGATGAGCTGCCATCAAACGGGCGTGAAGCCAATGGGGGAGATTCTATGGCGTTACAGTACAAGGGGGTGTACTGACGTCTTTCTTCTTTTTTGAATACAGCACCAAGCACGAGGAGGAGGAGAAGCACGAGGCAGAGGAGAAGAAGAAGGAGGAGCAGCACAAGGCCAAGGAGGTTGAGGAGGAGAAGGAGAAGGAGCAGTGGTTCAGGTAGGGTTTTGGGGTTAGGTTTAGGGTCAGGATCCAGTGACGTTAGATGTGGGGTTGGGGGTTAGGGTCACAAGGCCAAGGAGGTTCAGGAAGAGGAGAAGGAGCAGTACTTCAGGTAGGTTTTTGGGGTTTGTTTTGGGGTTGGGGTTTAGGGTCAGGATCCCGTGGCGTGGCTGTTTCTTTACCCATGCTATGGTCAAGGTGAGGGCATGATGCTTGCGCTCTCTGTCTCTTCCCACCTCCCACAGTGTGTTTGTCGACATATGATTTGCATGCGGCAGTTGCATGTCATGATGACCAATTAATGTGGCTGGCATTCATGAGACGTGAGGCACTCTACACCGCTAGCATAACATACATTGACAGAGAGGGTGCACTTGAATCACAACCAGGACAATCAAACACTGACAGCCGAGCAACGTTGGCCCAAGGACGGTCCCAACCCTCCTTGTATGTGCTGGTATGTGTTTATGCACTCCACAGGTACAAGGAGCAGAGGGAGCAGGAGGAGCAGGAGGCCAAGGCCACCAAGCCCGAGCCAAAGAAGGAGGCCGAGGCCACCAAGCCAGAGCCCAAGAAGGAGGCCGAGGATGTCAGCAAGCCCCGCAGGCGCTCCGACAAGACCAAGACAGAAACCCCCAAGCAGTACGAGAAGTACGAGGAGAAGGAGGACACCTACTTTGGTGGCAAGAAGGAGCAGGACGCACCAGCAAACGAGGAGGAGGAGTACTTCGGCGGGAAGAACCTCCACCCCGGTCATGGCCCAGAGGAGGAGGAGGATTACAAGTACGGCCGCCCTGGCTATGGTCCCAGGGACGGTCCCGACGGCTACCCCAGGGATGGTCCTGAGGGCTACCACGGCAGGGACGGTCCTGAGGGCTACTACGGCAGGGAGGGTCCAGCATACGGCAGGGACGGACCCGAGGGCTACGGCAAGGAGGGCCCTGATGGCTATGACTTTGTGCGGCCTGGGTACAAGGGCCGTGAGTATGAGGGCAAGGGGCCTGGCTACGGCCCTGGCTACGGCAAGGATGGCCCAGGAGGTTACGGCAAGTACAAGGGCGAGGGCCCTGGCTATGGCTATGGCAAGGATGGCCCAGACTCTGGGTATGGCAAGTACGATGGAAAGTACGACTTCTATGGCAAGGAGGAGGGCTATGGTGAGGAGGAGGCAATGCCCCTCAGCTGCTGGGCAGCTGTCTAAGAGCTTGGCGAGCAGCTGTCTCGGAGCTTCTCTAAGAAGCAACGTGACACTGCAGGCTGGGGCACCAGGTGTGCAGCATAGTCCCTGGATGGTTCCTTAGTCAAGGCAGTGCATGGGGTGTTGATGTGCGTATCTGTGTGGCTGTGAGTGCAAGGTAGGCTGCAGTAGTGATGGTAGAGCACCAGCCACTGGTGCCGATTAGAACACTGTGAGGCATGCTGTTGTGGCGTGGGCATGTCGCAGCAGTTGCATGTGCTAGCAGCGCTGGGTGCACACGGTGTCGGTCTACTGGCCTACTTATGTGCACACCAAACCAAGTGGTGTGTGTGTGTGTGGTGGCTGGGACCGCGCAGCAGCTGTTGCATCATGCAGGCGTTGTCAGTGCAGGTGGTGTGCTTTTGATGCGCTCCTGTGCTCGCATGCTCAGAACGTTCTGAGCAAGTTAACTTGGAGGCTGTGGTGGTTGTCAAGTTGCTGTGTGAGCCATGTGTGCAGGGTTGCTGTTGTGAGGGTCTGCTCAGCTCACGGGTCATGTGCCTGCTGAAGCTGCTGTAGTGCCATTTATTCCTGGGTGCTTAGAGGGTCAGTGAGCTGTAGGGTGTGGCTGACTGGCCGGGGCCAGTGTGGTGTGCTGTGCAGGGCAGAGATGTGCCTTTCTTTTGCTGTTGTGCTGTCGTATCATGTCTGTGTTGAGGCAACAACTAACAAATGTTTACTGGACTGGGAGATGATCGCGACGGATGACTATTAATTGGGGTGTCCTTGCAACTGAGCAGCAGCTTGAATAAGTGCCTTGATGAATGTGCCTCGACGAACGCATGCCAGTAACGCACTGTTCCTTCATCATTGACCAACCACACAGAGGTGGCATGAAGAACCTGAGCTCAAAACATGGCCCCATCAAACAACATGGTTCCTACTGTTGTCTGGTATGATTAGTGGTCATCGAATATCATGTGTCCTCAGGCATACACACACAACCACCGCACAATTGCACATGCTATGCCTGCAGAACAACCCAATGAAAACACACTCACTTACTACTTCTATCACTTACTACTTCTTTTCGTTGACAGACACGGCAGCTTCAGCCTCTGCGATCTTATTACAACCCAATGAAAACACAGGCTGGCAATTACTGTGTGATTGTGCAAACAACATACAAGGCTTGAAACACACGTATGCGACGCAGGACAGCCATGAGGCCAGAGTATGGTATGGGGTGCTGTTGATGACATGACGTTGGTGCCTGCAACAGCCAGCGCCAGGGCTGCCAGACTCTGGAGTGCCAGCAGGTCGATGTAAGTAGTGCATGGCAAGTGCTGCAGAATCATGATTGCCTCCGTTGTTGACTGTCAAGATATCGAAAGCTCAACACAGCCAAACGCTAGCGAAATCAGCTGAGACTTACCGTATGTTGCAGCAGCAGCACAGCTTGCGCCCCACCCGGCCCAAACCCTGGGGATGCATGTGTAGAAACCGGCTGGCTTGAGACAGCAACACATGTACACCGTGCAAGGAACATGAGGCGGTGCATGGTAACTCTGTTATGTTTGTGGACGGATTGCTAGCAAACAGCATGGCGGCACAACACCTAGCCTAGTAGGCCTGCCACTCTGTGAGAGCAGGCCTCAGCTGGTTTGCTGGGGGGCCGACTACGCATCCAACTGATCAGGCATGGATGGGGATAACGAATTTGTTCTTTTGGTGAAAATGTAGTGCCTTTCTGTGGCGGAGTTTTTGCCCCTTCCTGGCTCCTGGCCCACAACCCCTGCTGTACGTGCAAAACCCGTGACCGCTTTACAGCATTGCTATTGAACAACATTGCGAGCTTGCATTGCTAAACTGCGGTTGTGTGTACGCTGATGCTGTAGTCAGCTTGATTGCGAGCAACATGGCTGAAGGAGCTGTGCTGCTGCTGCTGTCATTGTCGCTTCTTCTGGGCGTGCATGGGTCTTTAAGAACCCTCCAGGTGTCTATTCACCCCGTGAAACCTCCCATCACACAGCCATTCGACCCCAACCTTGCTCTCAATAGTCCAGACCTGCCTTCCACTGACACACGGGTGGTGAAGAAAACTGCAGGCTGTGAACAGCCAGAGCAGGTTTGTGTAGTGGTAGCAGTTGTGTCACTATCATGCTGCACTGTTGTGTGGCCCAGACACACCGGGTCGTGACTGCCAGCAACTCTGTCTCGCCACCCTGTCTCCAGCCTGTCTCGCCACCCTGTCAATCTGCTGATGTTACCAAGATTGCTCAGATGCCACATGGCAACGACGTTATTGCTATGATACTCATCAACAGACAGGATTTCCACTCGTATGTGTGCATGCATGCTGTTTGTGCTGTGGCACCAGGTCCATGTTACCTACTGGAGCAGTACTGCTGTGCTGGTGTCTTGGGCCTCATGCGATGCTGAACTAGGGGAGTCAGTCAACAAAGCAGCAGCAACAGACAACATCCGTAGTGTTGTCTACTACGGCAGCAGCAGAAAAAACCTGCAGCACACCGCTGAGGGTGTTGCAACCAGTTATGCCAACACGTATGAGGGCATAGGGACCTCATATGCCTCGCCCATCCTGCACCATGTGCTGCTCAAAGGTGCGAGGCCAAGCAGTCGCACAGCAGCTGCAAAGCATTTGCGCAGCGGTTGCAGTGCCAATGGTTACATACATTGGTTTTGGTGGATGTGGTGCTGGACCCCAGCACACCAGCACACCCCTCCCCCTTGTCACAGGCATACCACCCTTGCACCCGACAAGCAGTGCATGCTGACCCCACCCAACAAGAAGCCAATCATGTGGAATTTTATAAGTTTCATCTCACGCCAGATAGCAGCAATCATTGCAGATGTGCTGCACTATTGTGCCTTGATCAGGTCCCTGCTCAGTGCCATCCGGCACACCGCACCTACTGTGGCAGTTGCAATTGGCGCCAATGCTGCTCCTTTGTTTTCCTGCACTCTGTCCCACCGCCTGCATGTACTGCCAGGCCTGCAGCCAGGTGTGACATACCACTACAAAGTGGCAGACACCAGCGGCAGCACGGATGGGGAGGCTAAGCTGGCATTAGGGCGCAAGTCTGGCACGACCCACTCCTTCACGGTGAGCCCTGGGGATCTGGGTCCATGGTTTAGGGGAGCCCTCAACCCTACCCCCCCCCCCCCCAAAGGGCTGACCAGCAACACAGGGGCGTGGGCGCTGTTATGGGCAGCGCTGAGAGTGACAACCCTACATGCTGCCCACAACAATGCCCACGGTTCCGTGTTGCTGGTCAGCTCTTTGGCTGTCCTTCATACCTAGTGGCTGTGCATGCTGCAGCCGTTGCATGGTACATTGCTTGGCAAATTGTAAATTGTGTGGCTTCATCATGCCGAGCGCAACGCCGTCACAGGCATTCCTGCCTGTGACACAGCTGAGCCGCAGCCAAAAAGATATAACTGCCAGTGATTGCCACGCAGAAAAAGCAAGCTTGGAGGCTTGCGGACTAACGAGGGATGTGCTGGGCTGTGTTGTCTGCAGTTGCCAAAGCCTGGCGGCTTTCCGTTGAGGATTGGGGTCATTGGAGGTGAGAGCTGACGGTGCTTGCCGGCAATTGTGTGTCACAGCGGAGTATGCGGTGTGCAGCATCGAAATTGAGCCAAACCAGTGTGACGCACGCCCAACATGATGCTGCCTCACTCCCTCACTTGCATCAACCCCATGCTCTGTATCCTCCATTGTGTGATTCCACCCCCACCCACAGCCCATTTTGATGGTGAGCTGCACCCCCAAATCACCACCGCACCCCCTCCAAGCCTCCTGTTTTGTCATCATCCTGTCCTGCGCACTTGTACTTGTGCGGCTGCAGACCCCGGTCAAACTTACAACACCAGTGAGACACTGGCTCGCCTCACTGCCAGCGATCCGCAGCTGCTCCTGCTGCTCGGGGACTTCTCCTACGCTGACAACTGGGTCAACAGCACACAGCTGGTGCCCTGGCAGCTATGGGGCACACTCACATGTGAGCAGGCAGCGCTTCAGGTTGATCCAGCGCATATTGCTGCATGCAGTGGCAGTGCAGGCTAGTGCACTTGTGCAGGCAGGTGCACTTTTATGCAGCAGGTAGCCCATTTGCTTTGCTAAGGTCAGGCTGCAGATATATTCCCATGGTCATCCTTCCCTCCTGGTCCTAGGCTCAAGGTAGCAGTTGCCTGCATGACTTCCAAACAGTCAAGCCTGCTGCAGGAGGATTGCGTGCCAGTCAAAACTGCAGTCCGGCACACCTACAGCATGCCTTCACTTATGCCCCAGCACACACGCACACATTTTAGACACTCGGCCCGCATGTGTTGCAAGAACAGTGTGCTGCACGAGGGGCCTTCTGGGGCCGTGAGGTGGTGCGTTAGAGCCTGCTGGCCGTGCACGTGCACTGTCATGTACTGGCTGGCAGTGAACTGCGGTATGTGTTGAATTCAGCCAGCTGCCACCAGAATCCTTCAGGGGGATGTGCAGCTGGCCTGGGCCAGGCCTGCAGTCCTCTGACCAGGAAGATAGCAACTCTGCATGACTAGAAAAATAGCAAGCTTGCAGTATGACCCTGTGTGAACCAACCATGCCCTCACTTTTGTTGTCGATGCCGCCGGTGCTGCCTGACCACAGACCAGCCAAAATGGGACACCTGGGGTCGCCTGTGGGAGCCCTTGCTGTCCCGTGTGCCCCTGATGCATACCAACGGCAACCACGAGCGCGAGCCTCTCAACGATGAGACACAGAACGCGTACAACCACCGCTACCCAACACCGCAAGTGTCCGGACATGACTACACTAAAGGTAGGTGCTCCTGCAAGATAGACAACAGGTGCACTATCCCACTGGGCATGCCAGTGGTATCACTACTTGAAGTAGCACATCATATGTCGGACGCATGCAAGGCGGTTTGGCACGTGTTGCCTTTACGGTTTAGGGTTCGCTCCCAGCTACAGCGCAAGAGATTGGGCGCATTCAAGCATTCAGGGGTCTGAGCGGCGTGTTACGCGGCACCTGTTTGAATTGTTGGTGACGTTGGCAGCGCTCAAGAGATAAGTGTCCTAGGCAGGCGGTCATGGGCAGTTGGTGTTCACACGGCACGTATATGTACGATTGCTCACCTGCTTTCTGTTTACAGGCCCCATGCGCTTTGACGCTGCATCACCAGCGCAGCCCTTCACCAACCTGTACTACACTGTTGAGCTGCCTGGCGTGTACAAGTACATTGCGCTCACCAGCTATGCGCCCGGCCAGACCTTCAGTGCTGATGAGGAGCAGTACACCTGGCTGGAGAAGGAGCTGCAGCAGGTGTGGTGTGTGTTTGGGGGGGGGGGTGTTAGCACAGGAATTACTTTTGTAGCTAGCATACTCTGAACATGCAAGTCACATGCAAGCAGTTAATGAGGCACACCGACCTAGTGCGACTAGGACAGCAAACCGGGGAGTGCATTGACGGCAGGTGGAGCAAGTAGACAGCGTTGCCCTGGTGTGTGTCGACAGAGGGAGTACTTGGATACATGCAAGCTCACTAAGACTGTCCTACTAGATAGGCCAGCAACAGTGACGTAATCCCTCAGTACCAAGCAGTGCGTCGGGGTGTGTGTGTGGGGGGGGGGGTGTTGGGCACGAAGATGGGACTGGGGTGCGATTGTGTCTGGTTGGGGGATGGGGGCACAAGTTCTAGGTTGGTAACCAGCTTCTTCAGAAAAGACCTGTAGCCTTTGTACGTAGCGGTCGCCGTCCAGGCTGCCTGCAGCAATGCAGTGTGCTGTTCTGTGCTGACACCCACCTTTCCCCCTTGAAAAGCCACCTTCGACTTGGGTTAGCTGGTGTTCAACTTGCATGCCGGTGCCCCGGCCGTCATGGCATGACGTGTTTTGAATG
The DNA here is from genome assembly GCA_007449985.2 of Desmodesmus armatus. Classification (NCBI taxonomy): domain Eukaryota; kingdom Viridiplantae; phylum Chlorophyta; class Chlorophyceae; order Sphaeropleales; family Scenedesmaceae; genus Desmodesmus; species Desmodesmus armatus. The sequence goes on from VIIQ02000826.1 coordinate 163,453, forward strand.
GCCTGCTTTTGAATGAGTATGGCTGATGCAGCAGAGACTGGGACAACAGCAGTTTATTAATAGGGACAGCGACAGTGTCCCTGCAAGCATTCTTGCTACAGGCTGGTCACTTTTGACAATGGCGTGCCGGCCATGACTCACTTTCACTGGTCACTTTGACTCCACGCATGCATGCAGGTTGACCGGCGCAAGACCCCCTGGGTGCTTGTGGCCGTGCATGCTCCGTTCTACCATACATACCAAGGGCATTTCAAGGAGGTTGAGTGCATGAGGCAGGCATACGAGCCTCTGTTTGTGAAGTACCAAGTTGACCTGGTGATGTCGGGACACGTCCACTCCTATGAACGGACCAAGCCACTCGTTAACTACCAGGTAGGTTTCAGGAACGGATGCAGAAAGGTGCAGGCGGTGCAAGAATTGGATGATGAGTGCTTGGGAAAAGATTTGGGTTGGTTACCCATGTCCATGCCTACAACGTCAGGATGATTTCGCAGCGCTTACGCAGCGCAGCGCTGCGCTGCGTAAGCGCTTGTGCCTCACCCTGTCATGTGTCAAGAAGCACATCATGTGTGTGCACCTGTTTGACGTCTCCCTACATGTTGATATCATCCTGCCTGCGTTCCGTGCAGGTAAACGAGGACGGCCCGATGTACCTCACCGTTGGCGACGGCGGCAACATTGAAGGCATTTACAAGGACTACATTGACGACACTGCCCTCGACTTCTGCTTCACCCCTGAGCGACACAGCGCCCAGATCTTCCCTCCCTCCTACCAGCCTCAGGTGTGTTGACAAATTTACTGATAAGGGGTTATAGGCCGAAGAGCGTCATACATCTGATGCAATCAAAGCATGGGTGCGAAGCAGCATGACCATACCTTGCACAGCTTACCACCGCCGAGGCAGCCAACCCACCCCAGCTACTGCCTATGGTACCAGTATTGTACTGCCAGCAGCGCAGGGTCAGGCAGGGGGTGCAAAGTACCGTGGTAACAAGTTACCACTTGAGGCATACCACGACATCACCTGCAGCACTAGGTGTGTTAGTGTGCCAGTTGCGTGCCGTGCGCGGTGTCCTCCTATGCAGCTGTGCATGCAGTTTGTCGAGTCTGATTAGCTGAGCATGGTCTGTCTGCGTCTGGCGCACAAACTGCGCAAACGTAGTGACGTTGAAAACAGCTAGCAGAGCACCTAAAAACCAGCTGAAAACCAGCTGATGTTCCTAGTTGTTGTTGCGCTGAGCATGGTCTGAGTACATCTAGCGCGCGAAATGAATAGCACGTGAAACACCACTGAAATCACTGTACTGTCGCCTGGTGCTACAGGTGTGCTTCAGCTGGCAGGACGGGGAGTTCTGCCCGCAGCAGCAGCCGGACTGGAGCGCGTATCGCGAGCCCAGCTTTGGGTTTGGTACACTGGAGCTGTTGAGCCCCACAACCGCAAAGTGGACGTGGCGGAAAACCAGTGGCCAAAATGGGAGGTTGCAGATGAGGTGATGATCTTCCGAGGAGGCAACCAGAAGGTGTCGGCTGAGCAGGGGGTTGGTGCCGGTGCTGGCAAGGCTGTTCCTGCAACCTGAAGGTCTGGTAAGGTTGTACCTGCAACCAGAAGGTGTCAGCTGAGCAGGGGGTTGGTGCCGGTGCTGGTAAGGCTGTACCTGCGTCGTGAAGGTCTGCTGAACAGGCCATGAGGGGACTATTGCGGGTAAGGCAACGGACCCCCGACTGACTGGTCTCGCCCTCCGCCCCTCCCTTGGGAGGTGGTCTGGGGCATTTTGGTGGGTCAGGTCGGGGTGAGGGGGGTACCTGCATGGTGAAGTTCAGCGGGGATGAGTGCCGGTGTTGGTAAGGCTGTACCTGCGACATGAACGCACCATTTTGTTGTGACAGGAGGTTTGTGGTTAACCCCAAACCCACCCAAGTTGATGTTGGGTTGGTTCAGGGGCACTAGCTGCCAGCCGTTGAATGTTGTGTGCAGCCTGTTGAGGGTAAGCACACAACCTGGAGGAGTGAATGTGTGAGTGCAGGCTGAGAGCGAGACAGGTGTGAGAGGTATTCACTTATTTCAGAAGAGTGTGGCTAGGTCTGGCAGCATCAGCTGCTGCAGTGCCTGCCGGATTTTGCGCATAAACAGCATGCTGGCAGCTCCATCGAAGGGTGAGGTACTCACACATTGTTGTGTTGGCCTAACACAGCATGTACTTGTGGAGATTCAACCCTGCTTGTGTTGACCCCAGCACTGCCACAGCGGCTGCGATGTGCGCACACGGGGAGAGCAGCAGTCCCTCTCGACGGTTGCTGTCACCTACAGAGTGCTGCAATGCACCCTGCTTAGCAACGGTTGACCCTGGGTGGTGCAGGCAACACTTTGGTGAAGGGTGTTGAAGCTTTCCGGGCCTGACCTGACCACCCATTCAGGGCCTGACCTGACCACCCATTTTGCCTGTACCATTCTCTGGTTGATGAGCCCTGCTGCACTGGACAGCCGCTGCCGTGTAGCAGCTTACCATGTATACTGTCTACCAGTTGTCACAACAGAAGTTGCTGTGACCCTACGAGTAGGCAAGGTTGATACAGGACAGCAGCTTGTAGACGCGGGATGCTCTGTCCTGTGGGACTGGTCGTATGCTTGCCAACGGTGTTGCCACCACTTGGCGTGAGAGCTTGTGGGGTGGTGTTTCGTAGTGGCCAGTGCCTCGCAGCATGGTTGATGCATGGGGACGTGCGCTGCACAATGTCCAGCGCGGTTGGCAGGCCACGGTGGAATCTTGTTTGATGTTGCGTCAGTATGTTCCCATGTGCAGCTGTGTGCAGCTGCCACTGGGTCTGCTGTTGAACACACGATTGCTGTGTACTGCCGCTTACTACCACAGTGGCACAGGTGGAGCTCCTAACCAGCAACTTGCTCTTGCATAGAAGATGGTGCAACAGTGTTGCGTCTGGGTGGGAACATAACACTTGATCATTGTGTGCTTTGCCTGCTGCAGCGGCCACAAGAGAGCTGTTGTGGTGCTACGGCATGTCGGTGTTTTGTAGTTGTTTGTTTCAGGCAGTGAATGGAACCCACAGCACATGTTGGTGTGCACAAAGGACTGTGGATGCAAGGGGCAGCCTAGGCTGGTTCCCTAAAGGCAGCGTCAAGCATTTGCCCCAAGTCGTTTCACACTTTGCAGGACTTGTGTTTGAGCTTGGAAAGGTGTGGCCTGCCTCGTATCGGGATGGTGTGGGTCAACTTTGGGGGCAGTGGGCTGTTGCTGCCTGGTTTGATCTTGTGTTGCTGAGGAGGAGATGAGTAGTGCTACAACAAATTATACCCTCGCATGAAGTCAGCACAGCCGCCCATTGCATCACCCTATTTTGCTAGTCACTCAGTGACTCCTCAGTGACTGAGGGGTAGACCTGTCAGCTTTGTGCTGCTATGCCACATGTGCTGTTGCTGTCGGGATTCTGTCGGGTACCATGATGGTTGTCATGGTCAAATGCATTACACTGCACTACTCTGGGCCGGGGGACAGTAACAATGTTGTGCTGGCCCCACAACAATTCCCCGCAACAAGTCAAGTATGGATGCTGCAGAACCTCACCATCACTGTACTGACTTGGCCACTAACATTCAACAGGTTGTACCAAAAGAGTAGTCTGAAAGCAACAACATCTCAGTTATACACACAAGCGTTTTGGTGCCCGCATGTTGCCTGTACATGCCACGGGTGACATCACACGGGCAAGACCCTAGGTGGCAGGGCCTGCCTCAGGGAGGGGGGGGGGGTGAAAGAGTATCTAAAGGCACTGACTCGGCATCATGACTTGACACACAGGAAGTTGGAGGTGCTGCACACAGGGTATGTTGTTCAAAGACAGTTGCCGGTGCCACCAGCATGTTCGCATCTGACTACCAGTTGCAGCTGATATGGTGCCACCACTGACCCCACGTGACAGGCAACAGCCAACTCCAAAGCGCCCTGGTACACCACCAACAAACGCTTGCAGATACTTGCATAAATTACTTGAAATTATTTTGAAGTCTTTGCCAGGCCCCGAGTTTGCGTGTCGGAGAAACACTGGACTCTCGGGTTTACAAGGTTTGCTGAGTCCCCAATCGTCTCCAAACATAAATCAAAGTTCAACATTTATACATTTTGTTATACAGCATTGGCTTGACCCGTCCCTCCGCAGCAGCGACAGCACCAACTAATTCGAATTCTGCTCTGCTGTTGTGTCACCCAGTGTTCACCACATGCGTTCAACAGCCACCCAGAGCCGGTGGGGCACCCGTAACACAACATTCAGCCCCTAACGCGACCTGCACGCGCCCATCGCCTGCCAGCAGCTCTCGGCACCAGGGAGCAGCGGTTGGGTGGTCACTCATCAGCAGCTGTGTCACCCAGGACCCACAGCACCACACACGCGTGCGCTTCACGTCACGCCCGACAACATGCCAGCTGACAGCACAGCACCAGCATCAGCACCAGCAGCACCTGCAGCAGCAGCGTCCAGCACCAGTCGTCCCCCCGTTTCCTGGCGCCGCCCCTACAGCCCTGGGCCCCTGACAGAGGCCGAGTTTGAGGCTTATTGGGAAGATGGTTTTGTGATCAAGAGGAGCCTGTTGAGCCAGGAGGATATCAACCCCTGCCTGGTAGCCATTGAGAGGTGTGTAGGGGGGTTGCGGTGGGTTGGCCAATTACGTCACCTTTACTCCCAGCTTCGACGTTTACACCAGGTTATGCCAGGGTGGTTGGTGTGATAATGTGAAGTAAGTTACAAGAGTTGCAACTGCGAAGTTACATCGCGGTAAACGGGCCCTGGTACCACTAGTGTGGGGGCCAACAGGTCCCAGCATGCCCCGCCCTCCCCTTTGTTCGGGGCAGCATACGTTGAGATATGTTGAGTGTGCAGTGATAATATCCCACCCTGGACTGCATGCAGGCCACATTCCTGCCTGCCTGACCACCTCCCCAACACATACAGTACAATCAATGTGTGAAAACACACTGCACATCAGACTCTCTCACAGGTGTCTTGACTGCTGCCTCCCATGCTTTCCTCATGTGCCCCCCTCCCCCATTACACAGGCGTGTGAGGGTGTGGCGCAGCGCCTGCTGGCAGCCGGGCTGATCAGTGACCCCTGTGCTGGTGCTGACGTGTTCACACGCCTGGCACTGCTTGAGCAGCAATTCGGCGAGGCAAGGTGAGGTTTGTCACGGGGGTGGGGGGGGGGGGGGATAGTGGGTGGGGGGGGGGGCACATGGGTATGCAAGCAATGCAGGTGCCCAGTGACAGGGGCAGCCTGGCAGCACAACCCAACTTGGGCACTTTGCCATCAAATTGTAATTGATTGATTCATCGTATTTAATTAATCGCTGTGTTGCAACACAGCAGGGCTCAGAGCTGCCCGAGTGTATCAGGATGTCACACACCTCCTCACAACTGCATTATCCTCCTCCTGATGCTGCTGCCGCTGCTGCTGCTGCTGCTGCTGCTGCTGCTGCTGCTGTGTGTGTGTTGTGCGTGTGCTCGCCCCCCCCCCCCCCCACTGTGTGTCAGTGTGTTGGTTCACAAGGATGGTGTGCTGCCCCCTGAGTTTGGCACTCTGTGGACCCACCCACGCTTCATGGCCATAAACAGGCAGCTGCTGGTGAAGGGGAGGGGGGGGGAAGGTGGCAGTGGTGGTGGTAGAGGGGGGGGGGAGGGGGGTTTCGTGGTGGTGGAGGGGGGGAGGTGGGGAAAGGTGGTAGTGGTGGTGGTGGATGGGGGGGTTCGTGGTGGTGGATGGGGGCCTACAGTGGTGGTGGATGGGGGCAGGTGGGGGCAGGTGGTAGTGGTGGTGGTGGAGGGGGGGGGGGCGACAACAGGCTGCACCTGGGGGCGTGGCTCGCAGGGTGTGTGTGTGGGGGGGGGGGTGAGGGAACCAGCATGGGGCAGGGGTGTCGAGTTGGTTGTCGTCGTGTACAACTTTGTGAGCCAAGGTGGGTGTGTTGGGGGCGAGGGGAGGGGGGACCTAACCCTAACCCCCTAAACCCTAGGGGGTGCGGGTGGAGGCTGCTGGTGAGTTGGAGGGGAGGGGGGAGAGCAAGGTGCCAGCATTGTGCGCCATATGAGCTGTGTCACAACGAGCAGGGAGAGCAGGGGAGAGCAGGGGGGGGGGGCAGCAGCTGGTGGCATGTACAGCACACTCGGGTGCAGTCAATTATCTCTGCGTAAATACTACTTCTCTAATAATTTCCAAAAAACTAAAAATAAATCGGGTGGTAGGTGCTTGACCTGCTGTGTTGTTGTGCTGCTTGCCCCCCCCCCCTTCCTTCCTTCCTTGTGTGTGTTGTGCAGGGCCCTGATGTGGACATTGCTGGCCACCCCTCTTGGAACTTGAGGGCCAAGGCACCCAGGTGGGTTGACACTTGGAGTACAATGTGTGGGGGCGGGGGTGCGTGTGGGTGTGTTCAACACATGAGTTGCATCAAGCATGTACATACAGTATCATCGCGACATTGATGATGGTGACAGGGCCATTCTGAAAAAGTGCGTTCCGGCACGCACTTTGGGAGTGTCGACAGAGAGGCAATTTGGGTGTGTGTGTGTGTGTGTTGGGGGGGGGGTGCGGGGAGGGGGGGGGGCACCTTGTACTGGCTTGACCTGACTTGCTGCGTCTCCACATGGTCCGCCTGCCTTGTCAACAGAAGCCGGCACTGCTGCACACGCTGCTTCTTGCACGCACCAAATGTGTTGCCGACTGCTCACAATGCATGCTGATACGAATGCTTCCTGGCTGCAGGCAGGCTGCTGCCAACGTGCCGTGGCACCAGGACAGTGCCTACTGCGGCCGTGAGAGCTGGGACACACTGCAGGTGTGCTGGTGTATTGAAATATATATGATACTTGTTATCATATCATTTAAATCACAACTAATTAACACAAATATTGAATATATCACTATTACTACTGCCTACTGCGGCCGTGAGAGCTGGGACACACTGCAAGTGTGAAGTGAACTGAGCGTACTGTGGTCTGTAGCATTACAAACTGCAAGGCAATTGTATCGGAACTGGTCCTTCAATCCTACTTAGCCCCAGCACCACTCCTCGACCGGGAACCAAACAACCCTAAAGCCTGAAAGACCCAGAATTGCCCTGGCTGGAACCATCTGTAGGGCTGTTTCCCTTGTTGCCTGCTACAAGGTGTGCTGGTGGTGTTTGTTCCTGGACAAAAGGGAAGGGGGTTTCGTAGGTCACTGATCGCCTGGTGCTGTCGTGCTTGATTTGCACCAAGGTAGTTGTGCTGCTACACGCGCAATGAACCCAGCCAGAAGCGCTAGTAATGACTGACCAACTTTGGGGTGGGGGGGGGGGGATGGTGCAGAGGCGCCGGGGTGGCCGCCGCCAACTGCACACCCTGCGTTGCAAGGGGCTATGCTTCCCTCACTCATACGGCACTCTTCCCTACTGCTGCTGCTGCTGCTGCTGCTGCTGCTGCTGCTGCCCCAGTGACTGCGTGGGTGCCCATGCTGTATGTTGATGCCAACAACGGCTGTATCCAACTGCTGAGGGGCGGGCACAGGGCAGGCAAGGTGGTGGGGCACACAGGAGGCGACAACGCATGGTGAGGATGAACGGGGGGGGGGGGGGGGGGTGCGGCTGTGTGGGTGGTTGGGGAGGGGCAACAGAGGGCTGGGTACCATGCAGACGGACTGACTGACTGACTGACGGACTCTCACAGTTGAATTGCACCCACTGTTATGCCCCGCCACCCCCCCCCCCCAAACACCACAGTGCTCGGCACTGAGGGATCATGTCACTGTTGCTTGCCTATCTAGTAGGACAGTCTTAGTGAGCTTGCATGTACCCAAATACTCCATCTATCGAGACACACACAGACACACACGCAGCAGCAGCAGTGGCCTGACTTACTTTGCCCTGTTTGTCAACACACTCACCCCCCCCACACACGCGTGCAGGTACCTACACATGGACGATGCTGCTGCTGTGGCTGACTGTTCACCGCGCACCCTCTGTGCTGCTGTTTGTGACTCACCGCCCCCACTCACACACACGCACACACTCACACACACACACACGCACTGCTCGGTAACGGAGCAACTACGTCATTGTTGCTTGCCTATCTAGTAAGACAGTCTTAGTGTTGCAGCTCATGTGTTTAACACTCTCTCCCCCCCCCCCCCCTCCCGCACCTGCAGGTACCTCAACATGGATGAGTCTGCTGCTGTGGCTGAGCTGGGTGTTGACTTTGCTGCTGACCTGGTGACAGCAGAGATGAAGGCAGGGGACGTGCTGCTGATCAACAACCACATACCACACAGGTAAGGCCCGTGTGTGTGTGTGGGGGGGGGGGGGTGCACAGCAGGACACAGGGCGGGACGTGCTGCTGCTCAACCACCAGGCACTGTGTGCGTGCGTGCGTGCGTGCGCGTGGTGTGTGTGGGGTGGGGGGGGTGTAGGGGTGGGGTGTGTGGGTGCGGGTTTGGGTGTGGGTGTGGGTGTGTGTGTGTGGGGGGGGGGTGTAGGTGGGGGGGTGTTTTGGAGGGGTAGGGTGTTCGCACAGGCGGCACACAGGGGTGCTCATGCGTGTAGGCAGCACTGCGTTGTGACTACGATGCCTCACTGATCATTCTCTGTGAGCAGAAACACATGCGACTCTCAGGTGCTCACTGGACTGACCGATTGACTGACTGACCTCACCCCCCTGCCCCTGCGTCCACCCCCCCCCCCCCCCCCCGCGCTGTCCCCCCCTCCCCCCCCCAGGTCCCTTGACAACACCTCCCACAAGGTCCCCCCCCCCCCCCAAAGGTGCCCCCCCCCCCAAAAGGTCCCGTCCCCCCCCCCCCCCCCCCCCCACACACACAAGGTGTCCCCCCCTCCCCCCCCCCCCCCCCCCCCCCGCGCTGTCCCCCGTGCTGCCCCCCCCCCAGGTCCCTTTACAACACCTCCCACAAGGTCCCCCCCCCCCCAAGGTGCCCCCCCCCAAAGGTCCCGCTCCCCCCCCCCCCCC